>JABEZY010274824.1:1863-12894 GCA_013467495.1 Gossypium gossypioides | reverse complement strand
TGTAGAACTCAACTTTTGCACTTTTTACAATTTAGTCCTTTTGACTAAATTGAGTGCCCAAACGTTGAATTTTTTGAACGAAATTTGCACGAAATCATTCCGTGAAATTGTAGGCCAAAAAAATATAAGAACAATAAATTTTTCCTCATCAGATTTGAGGTCCCGAAACCACTGTTCCGACTAGGCCCAAAATCGGGATGTTACACTGCTACACACCATAAAAGGGTTCCCAGAATTCATCCATTCATTAACACACCAAAATTATGGACAAGCCACCAGATAAGCAAACAAGCTGCCAGAACAGATAAATACATGGAGAAGCCACCAAAATCATTGATATACTGTTAGAATATGTAGATGTACCACCATAATGTGCAGATCATTACACTATTAGAAACTTCCTCCTTTCAATATTGTCCCAACACCATGCAAAGTGATATAGCATATAGAAAGAAAAATATCTCAATATGCATGCTTAACATGCGATCAAATTTTGTTAATAGAAAAAGTAGGCAAGGTTTTTCTTTTCATGCTTATTAGAACAAAAATAATAGTATCAACGATTTATCCTGATATCAGATTTTTCTTAATTGAAAATGTGTCATTTAATCACATACCATGAGTGTCAGAACATACATATAATTTCATTCATCATCGGACAATTCAACATAAAGCTATAGTCAAGGTACAGACCTTAGCCCATTTAGAATTTTACATTGGCATTAATGGTCAACAAAGATTTAGGCTAATATTTAAAGTTAATAAATAACCACATGATCAAACTTCACTTTTAAACGTAAATACATAAGGTAAGACACACGCCTCTATTTGATCATCCAAAATCTTTTATGTATATCGTGGTAAATAAAAGATCCAAATTTGAATATTAACCTATGATAATATTTTTAGTTATCACTATATCAAGCCCAATCATAGGAGATCTGTATAGAAAATTGATCATTTGATTTTACTTACGCTTCTACGGTTAGATATAATTTTTGCTCCTTAAATAAAAAAAAGATTTCATGCTTTGACAATGATCCTTCAACTCAAAAACACGAATTTTTAAAAATAGCATTCGATCATCTCTTTAAAGGTTAGGAAAACTTGATGATATATGATATTTAGAGTACTTTTGATTTAGTAAACAAGGAATCATTATGACAGTGAATGTCACCTAGGATTAGGAGCAGTGGAAACAATATTTAAAATACTATGCACTAAAGAGAATGAATATATTGAAGTTACTATCAAAATAAAATTAATATGAGAAGGGAAAAAGAAAAAAATGAGAAAGAAGGGGAAATAATAGAGTGAAGAGGTAAGAAGAGAAGAGGGAAAAAGCGGTGGTAAAGGGTGATGGAGACGGTGGCTTTAAAAGGTGGTAGTGGCTAAGAGGGGTGGTGCAAGGGTGGCTCAAAGGTGGAAGAGAAGAATATGGTAGTGGTATAGATGTTGGTCACACAAAATAAAAGAAAAAGAAGCAAAATGGTGGTAGAGAAACCAAATAGGGGCAACACAAGGTGGTTGAAAGGGAGGAGAAAAGAAAGAAAATGAAGAGTTTTGCAAAATGAAAATAAAAATATGAGTGCATAGGCTACAAGGATTGGATGAGCTAGCCTACATTTGGAAAGAAAAGGAGACAAATGAGTGAAAAGTGGATCAATGAGGGGGGACAAAAGGAGTGAAAAAACAAATAAGGAGGGAAAGTGGAGCAATAAAAGGGAGGGAAGAATCTTCCTTATAATGCAACTAGGAGGGGACAATAATGGGAGTGTTTGACCAAGAATTTAATTGCAAAAATCTTAAAAAAGTAAAAGGTGGAGTTCGGAATTGAACTTAGGCCACTTGGGAACTTATCTTGTTTTTTAAGCACTAGACTAGAATGCTCTCTTGATCAAGAATTGTCAATAATTAAATTTAAATGGGGTGTGACAACTCTACCTTCCTTAAAAATAAATTCGTCCTCAAAATTTATGTGATTAGAATAGACGGCGGTATTGTCGACAAACCGAGTCTTCAGGTTCCCAAGTATCTTCCTTAGTTCCATGATTTTGCCATAACACTTTTCTAGTGGAATCTATTTTTCCTTAATACCCTAACCTCATGATCCAAGATTCATGCTGGCTCTACATCAAACGATAAATCTGGTCTCACCTCGATCTTCTCAATCTGAACTAGACGAAATGGATTAGATTGGTACCGCCTCAGTGTAGAAACATGGAACACGTAATAGATATGGTCCAGTTCTAGAGGTAACTCCAACTTATAAGCCACTGGTCCAATACTCTTAAGGATTCTATAAGGTCTAATAAACCTTGGCCTCAACTTGCCCTTCTAACCAAATCTCAAAACCTTCTTCCATGATGATACCTTAAGGAATACCTGATCCCTAACACTAAACTCTATATCTTTCCCCCTCAAATCAACGTAGGATTTCTGTCAATCCGATGTCACTCTCAACCTATCCTAAACCAACTTAACAGTACTCTCAATCTCTTGAACTAAATTTGGGCCAAACACTTTTCTTTCGCCTAACCTAGTCCAACACAGAGGTGTTTGACACCTATGACCATACACTTCCTCATAAGGTGCCATCTAAATGCTCGACTGAAAGCTATTATTGTATACAAACTCTAATAGCGGCAAATGCTCCTCCCAACTACCTCGAAAGTCGATTACATAGCCCCTCAACAAGTTATCAATAATTTGGATAACCTGCTAAGACTGCCCATCAGACTGCGGATGAAAAGTCGTGCTAAATTTCAATCGAGTACCTGGACAATAGGTGTTGTTGTTCATTTCTAAAGTCAAATTGTTCCCTGGCAAATTAAAATCTCGCTGTTTAGGTCCCTTTGAAGTCACCCAAGTATATCCTCATGGAGCTGTTGATGTCAAAGATAGCAAGACTGGGATAACTTTTAAGGTTAATGGTCAACGTTTAAAGCACTACTAGGGTGCTCATGTGAATCGAGACAAACATTCCATTGACTTCCGTGATGTTTAACCTCAGCATTTCAATAAGTTTTTTCATTTTACTTTTGTTGTTTTTAAGTTTCTCCTAGTTCGTTAATTTAACTTGTTTAATAATTTTTGTTTACTTTGCAGTGCAGGTATTTCTGTTTCCTTGACAACAGTTGAGAGGTTAGGCCCCATATGCAACAATTTGGCTTAATGGAAAATTTCCCAAACCTTTAGCATCAACTTTTTTATTTCCCTCAAATTCCCAATATCAAATTACCCACGTTAGGCCATAATTACTGCCTATCCAATCACCCATGTCACACCCCCAATTACTACTAACACTGCCATCATTACCTCTAAATTTGCCCTAATCCCCTCATTTTATTCCTCACAGTTACCCTAACTCTTTTACCTCTCAAAGCTACTTGTGCCTCTTTAGCAACAAAAAATTTCCCTTTTTCTCTTCTAACTCGACGTATTCCCTAACCCTTAACAATGGCTAGATGATTTACACCCAAGACAGTTGTTTTGCCACCACGAACATTCTTCAATGTTACGATAGAGGAGAAGTATAAGAACAATATATCTAAGAGGCCATTTTGCCTCAAAAAAAAGTTTTCTTTTCAAAGATGAACGTTTTATGGGGTATGACGCTTCCATCTCTTCTGTGGTAGAAAAACATGGTTGGCAAATATTTTGCTTGCATCCTGAGGATGTTTTGACTAAGCTTATTGGTGAGTTTTATGCTCACATCAATTCACCCAATAACGTTTTATGTTTGAGGAGCACCGGTGTTGTTTGATGAGGACAGAATCAACACTCAATATGGACTATCCAATGTACAAGACGAGCATTCTCAATTCACTACAATCATCACATTTGATTGGTTGAATCAGGTCCTGTAAGACCTTTGTGTTGAGGGAACTCAGTGGATGGTATTTAGGCAAGATTGTTACATAGTTGAAAGGGCGTCCTTAAAGCCCAGTTGTAGAGTATGGTATCATTTCTTAAAGATATGATTAATCCACTCTACCCATAACTTCATAGTCTCCAAGGAGAGGATGTTGCTGCTCGACTCCATCATGATGGGCAGAAGGATTAATGTCAACAAATAATATTCAATGAAGTCCACCGTTGTGCTCAAAAAAATGTAGGGAGACTCGACTTTCCATCCATAATCACTGCACTTTGCTAGTGTGTCAATGTCCAAGTCTAGCCCAACGAGGATATAACCCCAAATAAGGGGGTAATCACAAGGGTTATTGTAGCCAAGATATCTGGAGAGGCCTTACCACAACAACAACAACCTAGCTCAGCTTCTATATCCTTTACACCAACGTTTGCCATAATAACCGCTTCTACTTCCAACAGTCTATTTGAGCAACAAGTGCTCAACTTATTTGAGAGGTTGTAGAAGCAGCTCAATCTATTCAAAACTTAGCAACTTTGAGTAGCTACAAACTTGGAAAAGGCGCAAGAACAAATGGCACTTTTCTGGGCCTCTATGAAGAAGAGAGATTCTACCTTGAAGAGGTCCTTTCAAAAGAACTTCACTAAGCCCATGCCTGCATTCCCTGAATTTCCTAAGGAATTTCAAGCATCTATCGAAGAAGAGATGACTGAAGCAGAGCCAGCTGCAGTAGAACCTGGAACCACCAACCCTACTGCTAAAGAGAAAGAAGCCAAATCACCTAATGAAGACGCAAAAAAGACTTAATCAGTCCACATAGAGACTGATGACGAGGGGACTAAAGAAGCAACCTCTACACCGACACCATCGAAGGATAGAATTGTAGTTGTCCCACCTATATCTACCAAAAAAATGACTGAACAAGACCGCAAAATCAATCGTATCATTAATGAGTTCGCCAAGTCTGACAACGAAAAGAAGGATGTGCCACTCCAATCACTAAAAAGGAAAATGTGTTTATAAGCATTCGCCACGTAAGTCCACCCGTCGAAATTGAAGCAACGATAATCAAGCTTCGGGCCAAAGGAGTTCTTTTCCCTTTATTTTTGCCATCCTAACATCCTTATTTTTTCCATGACATTCTATGTGTAAATATATTCTTGCATTCATGATTCATGTTTGTGCATGCATTTAGGATAATGCATCCCTTAGGTTTGGGGGTCTGTTGAGCATTTAGGATGCATTAGATATTTAGTTCAACATGTTCATTTTGCCATGACACACGTAATTCCCAAAGATTGTTTAAACTGTTATGAGTGTAATTTTTGTCTGTCATGTTCAACAAGGAGATTAATTCTTCAACAAATCTAGAAAAATGTGACAGTGGATTAGGCGAATTTAGCTTAGGATAGTTACCTTGAGAATCAACCCCTAAAAATGAGATGTCCTAACTTCAATTACAATTGGTCTATAGTAACTTCTTTTAATAAACTTAAAGATTTTTTTAGCTAAGCTCAGTAAAATGGCAACACTAAATAATGAGTAAAATGGCGAAGCTTAAGAAAAATCAAAGAAATGCCATAAAACACTCCAATGCTTAGAATTATCGAATTGGTCAACAACACTTTGTTTGCTCCATTGTGTTGTTGATTAGAAAAAGTAAGTTTAGGCAAGAGTGTGTAAAAAAGAAAAAGAAGTTTAGGGGAAATCCACCGTAGTAATAAGTTAAATAGCTAAATAAAAATGTGTAGTAATAGGCTCCATTGTGTTGTTTGCTCCATCCATCTTCTAAGTCAAAGGCCTTAGCTTCATTAGTGAATTACATTCCACTTGTGACATGATTAAATACTCGGTAATTCAATGTATGCTCCACTGTGATTATCAAGTTAGAGAACTATGTGACGAGTTGAATCTCCTAGTATTAAAAAAATATAAATATAGTAAATAGATATGTATGTATTCGAGTAGATACGGGGTCATGGTTAAAAAGAAAACTAAGTTTACGTAAAAGATGAACCAAGTAAATTAGGAGATATTTCTTATAGTCAAATTGCATATAGGAGTATGTAGGATTTTTGTTTTTAGGGCAATATTTTATGCATTACCTTTGCTAAATAAACTTATGAAACTTGAACAAATTTTTAGACATAGAAGGTTGCTTAGAACTAAAGTCCAAAATGTTTTATATATGGTTTGGCAATACAAAAGTGGTTATGTGGTTGTGACAGTTCTTACATTCATACATTCATAAATACTTTGCTTGAGGGCAAACAATAGTTCAGGTTTGGGGGTGTGATAACTCTTGAAAAGAGTTATATTTCATGCCCTTAGGTTTAGTTAATTGCTTGTACTTAGGTGAGTTTAGTTGTATTTTAGGATATTGAATTGATATTTTTAGGGCATTGTATGAAAGAGGTTGAATTGTACTTAACTGTTATTACATGTTGCTTTTAATTTCCTGTGGGGAGTACTTGCTTAGTGGTTGATTGACAAGTACAGAGTGTAGGAAAATGAGTAAAGGATTGAAGGTTTTCTGTGACAAATTTTTGATAGTTTGCAAACACAAATGCTGTGGCAATACTTGGAAGATGCCTAGTCAGCACTCAATGCGTACCGTTCTCAGCCCTAGCTGTACTTGTACCAGATAAATCCACTTGAGAAAAAAGCGAAAAGATTATGGGCTGATTGAGCTACTACAGAAGGTCAAACATATAAAAGCCAAAGGGGGAACCCTAGAAAAAGGGGTAATTTTTGATAGAAAGAGAGGGGAAGCATCTTTTGACAGAAAAGAAGGGGAAAGGCTAAGGAGGAAGGCAACTGAAGAAGGAGAAAATGATTGCATCATCTTTGGCAGCTGCAAGAAATTGCATTGCCGATGTTGAGAGTTGGTTAGGAAAAAGCTATCATATCAGATTTTCTCCTTTGATTCTTATCGTGCTTCTTTTAGAACTTATGTGTTATTGGTGATGTTGGTTGTTAAATTAGGCTCAGGATTACTTTCTTAAACCTTTTATTTTCTATTAATGTTTACAGTTTCAGTTGGAATTGTCTATAGACATATAGTGCTTTAGGAGAGGTAACCCAAGGCTTTGCTCTCAAAAGAAGTAAATTGTTGTAGAAGCCTGTTGAGCAGTAGAATGCTCAAGACTTTGTTGTGGCATTAATAGTTAGAGAAGGTAGATGCATCAGAAATCCCAACCGTCCTAATCAACATATAGTTCCTTAATCTTATTTTTTGTAGTAGCTTTTTCGTGACATTCTTATTTCGTTTATTTGTTTTATTTTGTACATTTTTCCACTGCATTCTCATTGTTATTTTGCTTAGCATTAATCAAACTTAACTTTAAAAACTCAACCAAATTATACCTATCTAAATGAGTTTTTGTTACCCCCTTCAATTAATTCAATTAATTATATGGCTGTGGATGTAGAGCCAAGATGCTTTGGCATTTCCACCCTTGAAAATCTTAGGGTAATTTGTTTGGTTATGGCTCCTTTATTGGGGATTTTGTCTTCCTTTGCCTGAGTAGGAACCTTTACTCTTTGACACAGTGTCGTAATGAGCGACAAAAAGTTTAAGGTATCAACATTCTGATTACGACAATGGCTTGCAGTATGCCCTCTTGTTGCTTGTGAATATGATGTGCGGATTGTGCAAGTATACACGTCAAAACAAGTAATAAAGTGATAAGTGAGATCATCTCCGCAAGGATTAGATAGGTAAATTTGATTACATTATTAAAATTAAGTTAGATTAATGCTAAGTAGAATAGCAATGAGAAAGCAGTGGCAAAGTGAGAGAATGATTGTCGTGTGTAAATGTGTACTGCGAATGTACAAGTATACACGTCGAATCAAGTAATAAAGTGATGAGCGAGTATCGTCTCCATAGGGATCGAAATTGATTAAAAAATTGTTCTATTATTACTATGAATTTGACTAATTAAACTATGTAAAAGAAATAGATGACAAATTGATGAAGAGAATTAATCGATGGGTTAATAAAATCAATTAAGAATGAAAAAATGCTAGGGCAATTGAAATGTTGTGGCAATTCTCAAAGAATTAGTGGGGAGGATTTGTACTATTGAATGATAAAGGTTGGAATTACTCATGTTTTATTTTTATATTATAATAATGCCATGGCAATATCTTGACCATTCTACTGCTCAGGGATTCACTACTGCAATCTGCTTCTTTCGAAAGCCAAACTTTAAGCTATCATTCTGAGTTTTTGTATGTCTACAGAACTCAATAATGTTATCCAGACTATTCTTCCTTTCCCTATACAAATCGCAACTTCTACGTTTAGAGTGTTGTAAATATTCTTTTGAATACTTGCCTGTATCAACCAATAATAATCCAATTTATTTAATCTTTTTAGAATTAAATCAGATCTAACAACATGCCATACAATCATCTATGTCTAGAGCTTGCACGCATGCATTTAAAATAATCACAAATCGAATGAAATAGTAATCTACTCAAAATCAGACCATGGGCATTAAAGATAGTAAAAATTCACCCAAATAATTCCAACCCAATGAGATTTAGCTCATGGATTGGACATTCAAATCCAAAAAAAAAAATTCAACATCATCATTCAAGTTTACGAATCACAAAGTTCAAATCAGAAAATAAAGGCAGAACTACAAGAAGCTCTCCCTACTTCAACTTTCACTTTAATACTAAAATTTGATGCAAAACCCATGGCAAATTTCTCTTGCCCTTCCTTGCGTTTGTAATTTTTTGCTCTATAAACTGCTACCTTCACCTCTCTTTTTTTCTAAAATTTTCCACGAGAATTCAATGCAAAGAAAAACTATTCTCCAATTTCTCTCTCCCTAAAATCCTCATCCCCTTATGTCTTTTCTCTTTCCTCCTTTATAGGATAGGTCCCTCCCTCTCAGCACACACCTTTTGCTTCCTCTTTTTCAGGGTGATATATCTGGTACAAGTATAGCTGGCTGAGAGTGATGTGGACTGAGTGTTGCATCATCTTCCTAGAATTGCCTTGGCATTCTTGTTGGCAATCTAACCAACATTTTTCCATGGCAATATTTCACTTCATTCGTTTTCTTTCTCTTTTCTCTCTTCTCTTCTTCATCATGTATCTGCTGCCGAAAATAACCAACACCTTTCTTCCACAATAACAAATAATGGAATTTATAGCACAATCTAAGCTTTGTTATGCAATGTTCTAAACATATCCTAAAAATGTAAACATATTTACTTAAGTACAAACAATTAATTCAATCTAGAGGCCTGAAATAGAACTCTTTTCAAGAGTTATCACATCCCAAAACTTGAATTATTGCTTGTCCTCAAGAAAAATATGTATAAGTATGCATGAATGCATGAATTTTCCATAACACACAGTTACCATATATACTACTAAACCATTTGTTGTATATTCTATACCTCTATTCTCAACAGTCTTCTATTAAAACAAAAAAAAATGATTCAAGTTTTGTAGGTTTGTTTAGAAAATGACGTTTAGAAAATGTTACCTAATAATAAAAATTCCTAAATATTCATGTAATTCTGACTATAGTAAATACCTCCGAATTGTAATAGCCCGTTTTTAGTGAAATCGGAATAGTGGTTTTGGGGCCACAAATTTGAGGCAAAAAATTTATTTTATTATTATTTTATGATCTACAGCATGACAGTATTACTATATAAAAATTTTGTTAAGAAATTTTACCGTTTACATGTTCAATTTGATAAAAAGGACTAAATCGTGTAAAGTGCAAAAGTTGTGTTCTAATAGCTAAACGTGTCTAATAGCTATGGAACTTAAATGTGGAGGTCCTTATATGGTAATTGGCCCAATAATAGTGATAGTGGATGTACATGGCTTGGTATAAGTGTAATTATTAATGTTTTAAAAGGTTAAATAGTTATGTATTGGAGACTAAAGCGTTTGAATCGAAGCTTGAATCAGTGCCAGTGGTTTGTGAATATTCTAATGTGTTTCCAGAGGAGTTACCTGGATTATCGCCGGTCAAAGAAGTCAAATTTGCTATAGAACTTGTACCGGGAACAACACCGATATCGATAGCACCATACAGAATGGCTCCTACAGAGTTAAAAGCATTGAAAGCACAATTGCAAGAGTTGACTTATTGGGGTTTTGCTCGACCTAGTTTTTCACCTTGGGGTGCACCAGTTCTATTTGTTAAGAAAAAAGATAGATCAATGAGATTATGCATTGACTACCTTCAGCTCAACAAAGTTACAATCAATAACAAATATCCATTACCTCGCATTGACGATTTGTTTGATTAGTTGAAAGGTGTCACAGTGTTCTCAAAGATTGATCTTCGTTCTGGATATTAACAGCTACGAGTGAAAGATTTGGATGTGTTGAAAACTACATTTAGAACCAAGTACGGACACTATGATTTTCTAGTGATGTTGTTTGGTTTAACTAATACACCTGCAGTATTTATGGATTTGATGAACATAATCTTCAGACCGTATCTAGACAGATTTGTTGTGGTATTTATTAATGACATTCTGATATATTCCCGAGATGAGTTTGAGCATGTCGAGCACTTGAGAATTGTGTTGCAAATTCTGTGAGATAAATAACTATTTGCTAAATTTAGCAACTGTGAGTTCTGGCTCTAAGAAGTTAATTTTCTGGGACACATAGTACCGGCTGAAGGCATTAGAGTTGATCTGAGTAAGATTTCAGCAGTTGTTGTCTGGAAACCACCAAGAAACATATTTGAAGTTAGAAGTTTTCTGGGATTAGCTGGTTATTACCGGAGATTTGTAAACTGGTTCTCGATGTTAGCTACCCCGATGAGATGGCTATTATAGAAAGATGTGAAGTTTGAATGGTCTGATAAATGTCAGCAAAGTTTTAACCAGTTGAAAGCACTGTTGACCAAAGCACTAGTTCTGGTTCAGCCTGAGTCGGGTAAAGAATTTGTGATTTTCAATGATGCGTCATTGAATGGTTTAGGCTGTGTTTTGAGGCAGGAAGGAAAAGTTATGCTTATGCCTCTAGACAGTTAAAGCCACACGAGAAAAACTATCCGACATATGACTTCGAGTTGGCAGCTATTGTTTTTGCATTGAAAATTTGGCGACACCATTTGTTCGGTGAAAAATGTCACATATTTACCGATCACAAGAGTTTGAAG
>JABEZY010274520.1:0-11414 GCA_013467495.1 Gossypium gossypioides | reverse complement strand
AGAGTCGATTGAGTCTTAGTTCGATTGGTATAGTAATTATTGCTAATGCAAGAGAACATAGGTTTGAGTACATTGAAGCACATTATTCTCCCATTTGTGGATCGAGGAAAAACTATGATATAGTTCTAAATATTGTATTAGTCGTTTTATTTTTTTAAATGTGAATTTAAACATATTTTAGTATATATATTTTTTATTTTTACGAGTAATCTAATATATAAATTATGGATTAATGAAGGGTATGATTGAGAATCTTTGAATACTTCATATCTCAAAAGATTTGATTAATAAATCAACAGGAGACTTGGTTAAAAAGAAAACATGATTGTTCACATTGGCAACCAAGTCTAACGACTGAAGTCTTTTCTTTTCTGTTTTTTTCTAAAAGGAAAACAAACAAACCCAGATTTACGTATGCATGGATTGAATTTTACCACCAAGAAAATCAAACTAAACCCCTGCCTACGATATTCCTTTCCATTCCCCGTTGCATGCTTATATATATCCATCCCATATAGCATTAATTATACCATTAGCTTTCTACAGTTCTTCCCACTATTTTTACTTTGATTTCTTGCCTTTTTTCTCTCAGTTTTCTGGTAAGTTAACATAAGACTTGCGGTTTTCATGTCAATGATATTCATTTCATTTTTAATATATTTATTCTTTTGGGGGTTTCTAGGAAGACTGTATGCATTTCAAGTGGTTTTTTATTATTTGGTTAGCTAGTTTTGGCCATTACTGAGGAAAATTATAGTTTATGATGAACTGAGAAGATTTTGAGAGTTGTTGGGGAATATAGCAAGTCAAATCCGACTAAATATTATTTTTAAATTCCATCCCTTTTCCTTATTGATTACTAACAGGCTATACCTACCGAATATATTCTCATTATTCTATCATAATAGTTCAATTACGAGTCGTTAAAGATATATGAACCAACATAGAAAATACATTGCAAGTCCCTCTCTCTCTGTATAAATATAGGGTCTGCTACATTTTACATTCACTTCTTACAATTTCCCTTAAAAAGTTTTACAGCCATTTGTGTCAATTATTATCAATCCCCATTCTTTCTTTGCTCCTTTATTCCCCATCCTTTTGTTCTTACGAGCATCTTCTATTACTTGAATTGAATTCCCAAATGCAGAAAATGAAGACCACAGCAGCTCAATTTACATACCCATGGCAGCTTTGCAAAACTGTCCACCTGGTATATATATACACACCATCCTAGTATCAACTATTTGCTTAAATTTTGTTTTTTTAATTAAATCATAGTTTTTTTATCTTTTTTTTTTCAGGTGAGGCATGGACAAGCCATGCATAATGTAGAAGGAGACATTAATCGTGAAGCACTGTTGTCCTCTCACCTATTTGATGCCCAACTTTCCCCACTGGGCCTGCACCAGGTAATCCCACAACATTCAATGGCCAGCTTATCATCAATCTTCAATCCTGAAATGAATTATTCCAGTTTTTTATATAATCATATTAATTTCTACCTTTTTTTATTTCAGGTTGGTAAACTGCGGGAGGATGTTCATGCTAGTGGGCTACTTAAGAGGATTGAATTGGTCGTAACTTCCCCCTTATACAGGTATAAAGCTCAGTTTTGCCTGAATTTCAATGGAATATCTCAGTCTCTGAAAAAGAAATCAAGGGAATATTTGTATTTTTGAAATACATTTCAGTGTTAGATAAAGATAGTTGATGAGTGTAAATGATCATCACTGCAGGACCATGCAAACTGCTTTTGGAGTATTCGGTAGTACTGAAAGCAACGAAGATGCAGGTGTCAATCACCCCCAAATTATGGCAGTTGAGCTTTGTCGAGACCGCATGGTAGTAACATATATGGCTGAAATCTCTCATGCTAGGCCTTCCTTCTTGATTTACTCCAACCATGATTGGAGTTCAATATATGCATAATATACTGACGCATCCTCCAATTCAATACAGGGTGTTCGTCCTTGTGATATGAGGAGAAGGGTCAGCGAGTGTCAGGCTCTTTTCCCTTCCATTGATTTTTCAATGGCAAGTTCCTTTAACCATAAGATGCTGATATAGATTATATCTTCATTAAATATCAGTATTCAAAGAGTTTTGCCTGTGCAGATGGATGGTGAAGATGACAGCTTGTGGAATCCACACGTTCGAGAGTCCGAAGAGGAAATGGCTGCTCGAATGGTTCTTTTTATAAAATGGTAAACTCAAATTTCTTATCAACAATTTACGATTCAGAAATAATTCACCAATTTATATATATTGCAGGCTATGGACAAGGCCAGAGCAAGAGATTGTGATTGTGAGTCATGGCATAATGCTTCAACATATACTAAATGTACTTGAAAACGACTGTCATCCTACAGTTAGAACAGATTTATGCAAACGGTGGGCCTTATACATTGTCTCCATTTTCTTCTTCTTCTTTAGACGAAGACTTGATTATATATTCTTTGCTTTCAAATTCTGACCTGGTCTGATGTGGGCCTTTTTCAGCTTCGGCAATTGTGAGCTCCGTTCCGTGCTCATTGTCGACAAAAGGTGAGCATTTTGTTCTGAAATTTAGGCATTCATTCAATCACGTATATGTTTTTTTTTGGGTACAGATTTTGAGTTGTTAGCTGTACGTACATGACCGCATAAAATATATAAAACACATTAGGTCAATGTATTTTCTATATTCAAAGACCCATTAAGGTAAATTGACCAAAGTCATTTATACTAATATTCATGGTACGCGTAAGGAATCACCTCCCAAAATCATTATCATATTAAAGTTTTATGGAATTACTATATAAAATGCCATTGGTCCCTTTCTCCACTCAACCAAGATTAATATTTTTTTCCCAACACTTAAACTCAAACATAAAGTGGACAAGGGGAGGGAAAAAAATCAAGTTTGCTTCAAAGTTTGAGTCTAAAATACATGTGTTTTGAATTGAATATCTACAAGATTATCATAAGTCATGTTCCAGAATTCCAAAACCCGAACGTCTCAAGATATGTTTCATAAAAATAAGCTGTATAAGACATCATAATTTTTATGGTTCACAAAATTAGTCAAAGATTCATTATTTTCTAACATGCTTAAATCTGAAACATCCGGCCACTTGCTGTTTTTGAATATGTTTCAGCTTGAAGGTAGCGGATTCACAGCTTTGCTCACCAAGAAATGCTGCAAAAGAGAATGTGTTAAGAGAGGAAGTTTCCGTCTGATTCGACTCAAGTTACTTTGAGAACTCACTGTTGAACTTGAACTCTCCAGGATCTTTAATCTGCTTTGTCAAAAGTTGAATTATTTTCATTTTCAATTGTCTTAAAGCTAGTTTGACCCATAGAAGTCTATTTCTATTGTAATTGGATTGGAATGATTTCACTAGGATGTTGCAATAAGAAATGAAATGCGTTAAAATAAAATACAAGTAACAAGATAGGGGTTTTAATTTTACTATATTATTTTATCTATTTGATGTTGATTAGGATAAGATATTTTAATCTTATTGCATTACTTTTATTCGACTTTGATTAGAATAAATTTTTTAACCTATAAATAGACGTAATCGTCTCCCCTCTTATATCATTCGAATTCGACATAGTAAATTTTTTTCTCCTCTGCCCGTGATTTTTTCTCGAAAGAATTTTCACATAAAATTCTGTGTGTATCTTTCTTTCTTTTCTTTACGATATATTACCATTATCGATGTTCTAATTTTACAAAATGATATATTTCAAACATTAACATTCAAATACCAAATTTTGTTTATGTTGTTTGATAAACTTGTCTTTGGAATCTTATTCAGAGGTAAATTCACTAAATGAGTCACAGTACAAGTATTAATACAAGCTCAACCAATTTGAAATTTGTTGCAGTTTTAACCACGTATACTTAAAGTGAACTCATTCAATCTAAACTACTCTAATTTGCACTTAGAATGCCTCGCCACTAGTGCTTCACCAGTACCTCACCAATATCCAAGCACGTCAAGGCATGCAAATGTGACATGTGGAGTTCACTCCCCCAACCTAGCCAGAGACAGGTGTCGTACCCTTGGGTCTATGAGGGACACGTAGAACCTCGCCATCTATCCCGTCATATTGAAACCTACTTAAGGTTGGGATGCTTTTAAAGTGGTTGACCATGAATAGACCAAACACATATGCATGTCAAGATCTAAGGATCAAAGAAAGGACTCACATACACCTGTAAGTTGTACTAATTGAGGACATGACATTATGATTGTCAAGGATTCTCCCATAGAATTCCTCACAATCAGCCTTGTACCGTACCTAACAAAGACAATAAATACACAAATTGGCAAAAATTCACTGTCACAAGATATATATGTAATGTTGCATTTATGTTCCATGGTTTAAAAGTGTATTGGGTTGAGCCTATGGTGTTAAGATATAACATGAACTAATCTTTTATTAAAACCCTTCAAGGCTTCAGTACAATATTGATGTTTATTTATAGAAAAGGAAGGTTAAACTGCACTAACTAATTTTAACAACAGTAGTTTGTTTATTAACTAATAGTTAACTGATTATAGTTATAACATTCTCCTAGTTCCGTTTGAACTTTTCACTTTGATCACACAGTTGAACTTGTAAATCCTGTCGAAAACCAGCAAACTACTTTGGAGGTATGGGTTTTGTGAGAACATCAGCTATCTGTCTTGCAGAGGGAACAAAATTGACCTGGAGAGCTCCTGCAGTAACTTTTTCTCGTATGAAATGATGGTCAATCTCGACGTGCTTCATGCGAGCATGATGGGTTGGATTGGCGGCCATGGACACAGTAGACGTGTTGTCACACCAGACAACTGGTGTTTGACATAAAGAGACCCCGACCTCGTCTAGTAACTGTTTGATCCATAATAACTCAGCAACACAATGAGCCAAACTGCGATACTCAGCCTCAGAGGTTGACCGAGATACAACAGATTGCTTTTTGGAGCACCATGCAACTGGATTGGGGCCAAGGTAAATCACATACCCCATGGTGGAACGCCTATCTGCATCCGAGTAACCCACTAACTTGCACTGCCCTTTGGAAAAGAATAAACCATGGTCCATAGTCCCAATGAGATACCTCAGAACACGTTTTACTGCTTTCCAATGATCATCACTAGGAGAGTTCATATATTGACTTAGCTTGTTGACGCAAAAGGCCAAGTCAGGACGTGTAACACACAGATATTGAAGCATGCCAGCTATGCTTCGATATAGCTGACCATCAGCAAACAATGAATGACCATCAGATGCAACAAGTTTTTGGTTACTCACCATGCGTGTTGGAGTGGGTGCGGCTCCTGTCATCTTAGTTTTCTGAAGAATCTCTGAAACATACTTTCTTTGACTGAGGAACAGTCCCTGAGTTGTGTGACGAACCTCAATCCCTAAGAAGTAGTTCAGTTGCCCCATATCTTTGAGTGCAAATTTTTCGTGCAGTAAACGAACAACTGTGTCTATCTCCTCATCAGAACTCCCTGTAATTACAATATCATCAACATATGCCATAAGTAGTAACAGATGTCCACCAGATGAGCGAATGAACAAGGATGGATCTGCTTTTGAAGCACGAAAACCAAGATGAGAAACAAGATGTTGCTTGAGCGTCTGAAACCATGCACGAGGGGCTTGTTTCAGCCCATAAAGTACTTTGGTCAGTCTGCACACAAGTGTCTGCCCATTAGCTCCTTTTACTTTAAAGCTAGGAGGTTGAGCCATATATATCTCCTCTGTCAGATCGCCATTAAGAAAGGCGTTATTCACGTCAACTTGCCTTAGAACCCAGTCATGCATAACTGCAATAGATAGTACAGTTCTGATTGTTGCTGCTTTAACAACGGGGCTAAATGTGTCTCGAAAATCAAAACCCGGGTGCTGAGAAAACCCTTTGGCCACCAACCGCGCCTTGTACCTCTCCACAGTGCCATCAGCCCGCTTTTTGACCTTAAAAAGCCACTTGCAGCCGATAACCTTTCGATTGTCAGAGAGAGGGCAGATATCCCACGTCTTGTTGCGAAGTAGGGCCTGTAACTCCTCCTAAACAGCGGTTTGCCAGCAGCCATGTTGCATGGCATCATGAATATTAGTAGGAGCCTCTGGAACCTCATGACTAACACTACTAAGATATACCTTTGGTTTAAAAATACCCGCTTTGCTTCTGATAGTCATAGCATGTGAGTTTACAGGCAACGGACTAGGTTCAGTAGGAATAGAAGGGCCAACTGAAGACTGGTGTAAGCTGGTACGTAACCGAGAACCATGGTCTGAATTAGTGCTGTCAGAAAGTAAATTATTACTGAAGGAGACCATTGGACTGTGCTGTCGAGCTGAAGTATTACAAGGCTCAGGTGAAACTGATGCAGTGGATGGAGCTGAAACAGCTGAGCTGGAATGAAGAACCAGCAACTTGGAGTTAGAAACAGAAACAGGAGGTTGAGAGGCTGTTGTCTGAGAGCGAAACTGTTTGAACGAAAACTCTCATTCATGAAAAGTAACATGACGAGAGATATACACCCGACCATCAGCTGCCTGACAACGATAGCCTTTATGACTAGGAGAATACCCTAGAAAGGTACATGGACTGGATCTAAACTGCAACTTGGAGGTATTAAATGGCCGTAGATTAGGAAAACACAAACAGCCAAATACCCGTAGAAAAAAATAGTTAGGACGCTCATGAAACAACTTTTCATAAGGGGATACCCCTAAGGGAGAAGTAGGCAACCTGTTCACCAAGAAAACAGCACTACAAAACGCATCATTCCAGTAAGTGATGGGTAGACTTGCGTGAGCCATCATAGAGAGACCGGTTTCAACAACTTGCCTGTGTTTGCGCTCTACCAGACCATTCTGTTGAGACGTATATAGGCATGTGACACGTCGAATAATACCATGATGTAACAGATAACCAGTCAAAGCTTGAAACTCTCCACCACCATCAGTTTGCAAAGTTTTCAACTTGCACCCAAGAAGTCGTTCAGCTTGTCTATGAAAAATAGGAAACACACTAAGAACATCAGACTTTCTTTTAAGAAAATATATCCACGTATATCTTGAATAGGCATCTGTGAAAGCAACATAGTAGCGAAAGCCATTTGATGTGACTGGAGCAGGTCCCCAAACATCAGCAGCTACCAGTTGTAATGGGGCAGTGTATTCAGAATTAGAGTGTGCAAAAGGTTGCTTGCGTTCCTTCCCTAAATGACCGGCAATACAACAAGCAGTATGTTTATTTTCAACAACTGAGATATTACATTGAGTCAACGCTTTTTTTAAGCGTGGCATTACAAGGATGCCCTAGTCTATAATGCCAAACATCAAGTGGAACCATAGTGCTGGCAGTTAAACAATGAGCAGAGTTCATCTTCGAGTCAGAAGCATTCGAGTGTAGCTTGTATAACCCGTCACTTACAGAACCAGCAAGAAGAACCTTTCTCGTCTGTAGATCACGTACTTGGCACTGTGTGGGATAAAACTGAAACATCACATTATTATCCTTGGTAAATTTGGAAACAGAAAGCAGATTTTTTGTTATGCCAGGAACATGCAGCAATGACTTCATAAGCAAAGGTCGTGATCGAGTAATTAAGGATGACTGACCCATTGACATAATAGGAAGAGCAGATCCATTACCCATATAAACTTTACCTGGACCATTGTATGGTAGAGTTTCATTGATTGATGCCCCTGAATTGGTCAGATGATGAGTGGCTCCAGAGTCAGGGTACCAGGCATTATCCGCCACCGTTCCAGTAGTTGTAAGAAATGCCTGAGACTGTAGAGTTGGAGGAGATACAGAGACTTGAGACACGTTACCATGCTGTGGAGAGGCAGGAAGAAACAGATTAGACCAGTTAGGAATTTGAGTAGGTGGACAATACCAACCTGGGGAAACATTCGGATTCACTACAAGCGTAGGAGCGACCCAAGATGGAGTCGGATATCCTGCTCTAAACATACTGAGATTTACTTGAGGAGCTGAAGGAGGTCTGTAACCTATACTTTTATATGACGCATCAAAACAATGGTAACACCGGTCAACAAGATGACCGGACTTCCCACACAACTGACATTGCACTCTTGACCCATACGAACGACCACGCCCACGTCCTCGGTTATTAGAAGAAGGTCGATAATCTGGTATGGATACATTCTCATTCACAATATTCGAAACCTGACTAGATACTAAATTTGCCGAACTAGAAACCTCGCATACGATAACCTATTGTCGTGTCTCAACATCAAGAAGAATGGTTGTAACTTCTTGGACCGTATACGGAACCTGACTGGAGGTGACGATCGTGATGACGGACTCATACTCAGGTGGCAAGCCATTAAGAATGGCAGTGATGTGCTCATGATCACTAATAATTTCCCCACAGCTCGCAAGACTATCGCAATAGGTCTTGATTTTCACAAGAAAATCTTTCATAGAGAGATCTCATTTTCGTTGTGCATGTAAAGCTCTCCTATACGACATCAACCTAGATGTTGTCTTGCTTCCATACAAAGTAACAATGGCATTCCAGATTTGAGCACTGGAATCCATACCAATAAGATATAGCAATACACCCGGGCTTACAGAAGATAACAGCCAGGAGGCTAGAGCACAGTCTTGTTGCTCAAACCTGGTAAACTCCGGATTCTCCTGAGGAACCCCATTTTGATCCATAACCTGTTGAGGCGGAGCAGTCGTGCTCAAGTCAAGAAAATGCTGTAGACGATGAGTTTTGAGCGCCAAAAGAATCTGCTGACGCCATAGCAAATAATTATTATCATCAAGCAATACGCTGATCTTCTTGGTTGCAAAGAAACGACTATCAACAATTCCATCAGCAAGATTGGACGCCATTGCATAAGCAGCGGATTGCACACCAGAAGGACTAGAAGGCAGATCCATCAAACACAAAAAAAAAAATAAAAAAAGAAGAAAAAACTACAAGAAGTAATAAACCTCTGATACCATGTTAAGATATAACAACTAATATTTTATTAAAACTCTCTTAAAACTTCAGTACAATATTGCTGTTTATTTATAGACTAGGAGGGTTAAACTGCACTAACTAATTTTAACAACAGACTTAGTAGCTTGTTTATTAACTAACTAGTTAACTGATTATAGTTATAACACAGCTGGTGTGTTATTAGTGATAAAACCCTTGTTTCTGACACAGATGCCATGCATTTTGCTGATTTCTTGCAGATAATCAAGTGGATGAGAAGCAAATGGCCAATTAAGACAGTTGGCCCCACAATCCCATCCATGTACCTAGACAAACGATTGGATGATGACAATGATTATGGCCTCCACCTCTTCAAACCCGACACCGACCTTTGCCTCAACTGGTTAAACTCAAAAGAAGCTAGCTCAGTCGTCTACGTATCATTTGGAAGCATAGCCGATCTTACAGAGGAGCAAATGGTGGAACTAGCAATGGGTCTGAAATTAACCAACAAAAACTTCTTGTGGGTAGTGAGAGAAACTGAACAAAACAAACTCCCAAGCAACTTCATGGAAGAAACAGCAGAAAAAGGGCTGGTAGTTTCATGGAGTCCACAGTTGGATGTTCTAGCGCACAGGGCAGTGGGTTGTTTCATGACTCACTGTGGCTGGAACTCCACGCTTGAGGCGTTGAGCTTAGGGGTGCCAATGATTGCGATGCCCCAATGGACGGATCAGCCTACTAATGCGAAGTTTGTGGCTGATGTTTGGGAAGTGGGAATCAGAGTTAAAAAGGATGAGAAAGGGATGATGAGAAAGGAGGAGATCGAGAGGTGTGTAAGGGAAATCATGGAAGGAGAGAAAAGCTTGGATATCAAAAGGAATTCTGAGAAATGGAAGAACTTAGCCAAAGATGCTGTGGATGAAGGTGGAAGCTCTGACAAGAATATACAGGAATTTGTGGCTAATATTATAAGGAATTAGCATTTATATATGTTAATAGCTGTCTTCACTGCAACAATAATTTAAACTACTTTATTTTTGTTTATTCGGGTTCAGGCCTAAATTTTCAATTTAATTTTAATTATTAGTTTTTGAACATAGGGGCTAAAGTGCATAAATTTCAAAATTGGTGTAATATTTATGTAATTGTTGATAATAGAGGGCTGTATAAGGATTTGATTGAGGTCAGTTTCAAAATCATAGCTCAAATTTGAAAGTTACAGTAAATTCGGTTTTAGGAACTAAATTGAATAAAATGTAAAACTTTAGGGGCATCTAGATAATGAAATTTAACTTATATATGCACATGATAGGAAGATATAAGATGTGTGGAATTGATAAATTGAATTGAATAATTGTATGGATTGAAAATTGGACTAAATAAAAAATAATCGGGAAAAAGACAAAATTGTTGAATAGTCCTTATAGTTTTAATTTGTTTTTTTGATTTAACTAGGTAAGTTCATATGGTATGATTATATTTAAATTGTTGCATACTTGAATTATGAACTTTGTTATGTTTGATAGTAATTTGAATTGTTTACAATGCGATACAAAAATGAGATATGGACTAAATCGTAAAGAAATAATAAATTGACTGATAAATTGAATATGATGAATTTCAATTTGGGGTATTTAATGAATTGATATTTGATTATGACTAATCAAATCATATTGGTATGAATTTGACTGATTATTGAAATAGAGGATTAAATTGAATAATTTGTAAAATATGTATGACCTTGTAATTGAATATAATTTGGATAAATTTTGATATTATATCATTATATCATTATTATTTTTAGCTAAAATTGATGCAGGATCGTCAAAAGGGAAAGAAAAGGCGAAAGTGATGACGAGTGACGCAGGCTTTCGGTTTATATTTTTATAACCCGACACTAATTATACTTAAAGCATATTCATGATATATTTTATTATATATTATTAAGGTGAGGTATTAATAGAAATTGAGTTAAAGTATGTTATGTTATGTGATAAATTGATCAGTTAATGTTGAAATGAGAATGATGGGATATAAATTGAATTATGTGATGAAGTCAGATGTTGGTTACTCTATTAAATGTATAGGTTTATATTTCGGGATAATTGATAGTACACTACAGTGCCAGTTGAGATGCAACTTGACTAATCTGAGTATTCGTTCTAAGAATCCGAGTCAGATTAAGAGAATTCTACCAATGCAATTTGGCTATAGGGTAAATTGGGTATGCATTGTGATATTATATAATAGAACATGTACCTAAGTTGAGTCTTTTTATTCAAACTATGTTGTAAGCTTGTAAATATATATAAGTGTTTTCACTAAGAGATATATATATTGTCAATGAAGTCAATTAGTAACTATGCCTATGCTTGAAGGTGATTGATATAGAATGCTCAGAGTGTTTTGGTAATTATTAGAAGGTGTATATATATATATATATATATATAT
>JABEZY010274247.1:10806-23978 GCA_013467495.1 Gossypium gossypioides | reverse complement strand
TTTTACTTATTCTCGTTTTTATTTCTAATTTGTGTTTCTCTTGTGTCTAGATCCGGGTTTCTGCATCAGGACCCACACCTTATTTTACGCTCTTTCACAACACAGTTGTAAATCTTGCAGTGTCTCTAATAAGCTTTAAAATTAAGCTAAATTAAAAATCAGTATTAAACTCAATCAATATGCCTCTTAAATAGCCTCCAAACACCCATCTATGGGGTCAATTCGATCATTACAATTGTAACTATTTTTCAGATCCAAACTAGTGAGGTTTCTTATACTCATTTGATGCAAATCGTAAGCGTGAACGTCTTTCGGCTTCACTATTGGTTTGGGACGTTTAAGTTGACACCTAACACATTTAAATAATGTAAAATCAGCATCTAATCCATGATTAAAATTCTTTATTTAACCAATTAACAATCTTTCTTCAATATCTAAATCGAAACTATAAACTAGTTTACAATCAACCATACATACGCTTCCCGAATTGTCAAATCTGAATTACTGATTGATCAAAATCAAGTTTCTATAATTAACACATAATTAAAGTTAGATTAGAAGAGATTTAAGAACCCAAAATAATTCTGGAAAACTATGGGAAGAAACTAAAGAAAAACAACCCCCTTTCTTTCCCATAGGTGCGTGCACCACCACTAATGATGACTGAATTGAGGCTGATTTGAAATCACTTTTAAGATCACTTATAAGGCTAGAAAAATACCCATTAAATATTTTAAAATCCCTCAAATTAAAGATCTTGAAATTTGAGTTTTGAACTCACAAGATTCATCAATAAATTGAGAAAAGAGGAGAACTTACACAAACTAGGTGATAGGGGCAGCAATGGCACAGTTGGCAACAATGGGGATTGATCTTGGAGATCCAAAATTTCAGATTTGAAGCCGGAAAATTAAGGGAAAAATGGTAGCAAGATGGAGGGGGACACGGTGTGTAACACCCCAAACTCGGCCTAGAAGTTTAGACTGAATTTCGAAAGTCACATTGATCACCGAAGTGATCGTGGGAAATTTTAGTTTAACAACCCAAAAAACATTACAGATTAATAACAGAACTTAGAGTCCAAAATCGTCTACATAAAATCAGATTTACAGAAAACACTTTATTAACTAGTTTAAAAAACGTGACACTTCTGATAGCTCCACCGTGCCGAGTTTAGAAACAGCATATGGAAATACCTAAAAATGGAAACTAAGGGGAGTAACCTACACGAGCTTAATGTGAGTTCGACACGTGACTAATAAGAAAAATACAGAACACAGTTCAATAACGAAACATACTACAGATATATACAGAAACAGAAGGTAATTTTGAGGTCAACGTCCCAACAGAACGTAACAATTCAAACACACCATGTCACACACAGACACTCAGTCATATGTGTTTTCATTCAGATAGAATACAGTCAAATAATCTTGTTCCCAAAGCACTCAAACATATGCGTATGAATGCAGTCAAATATCAAAACCCACCCATCCAGCCAAAACACCTCTTCGTCCCCCGATCACACCCCATAAGAACTGTTTAAGCTCATCCATCCAAACACACCACAGAGGACCCCGAAAGGCCCATCCAACCCTACACACCATGTATGTGGAGTAAGCCACTCAGATAATAATACGTAGCAAAGCTGTCATATATGATGTACAGTGCCTTGCGGTAAACTGCTGTACAGACATGTTGTAGTTTAAACTACTAGATCAGATAACAATATGCAGCAAAGCTGACATATATGCGGTGTAGTGTTGTAAAACGCTTTACAGATAGGTTGTAGTTTAACTACCAAATCAGAACAGTCTTTCTTCTCTTCATGACCAAAACCCCAAATGTTTTATGGAAATGTATGTATGCAGAAAAACGTACAGAATCAAAATAGAAATTTCCAGACAGTCATTCAGACATAGAAACTCACATCTTGACAATCAATTACAGAATTTTCGTGTAGTCACATAGTGCGTACCACACTCAAACACTCATACACCAATCACTCAGAATCAAGAATGCGTACAACCATTTACCCAGATTCAGAATCAATTGCATAGTAACCACAAGTAACAATCAAACAATCTGATTAAATAAAGGTATATCTATATAAACATACCTATCTAGGCCGAAACAAAGTCCCGAACACCCCTACTAAGACTTAGCTAGGAGTCGGAAACACCCATAATTTCAATCAAGCCTTAATTTGACACAGAATAAAATTTGGCAAGGTCGGGCCACACGGCTGTGTAGGGGTCAATACGCCCATATGGAGAGGCACACGCTCGTACGGAAGGAGGCACATGCTCGTGTGACCTAGGGATATGGCTGTGTGATCTCGTCGTATAACTCTCTGACCATTTTTCCTAAATAAAGTACAAGGAAGACACGGCTGTGTAAGGGTCTCACATGCCCGTGTGTCGACTAGACACGACCGTGTGTCCAAAACACACGTCCGTGTGGGATCCCTAAATCCCCAAATTAGCCACGCAGCTGTGTGGCCAGGCAGTGTGGCACCAAAACACTAAATCCCTAATTCCCAATCACACACGCCCATGTGCCCGGGGGACACGGCGGTGTAAAAAATGAGTAATTTCCCCAAATCAACCACACGGTCGTGTGCAACCCAATTTAGCCTGAAAACCCTAAATCCCAAAAACACATGGCCGAGTAAACCACCCGTGTGGAGGCACACGCCCGTGTGGCCACCCGTGTGGTCACGAAACCACACCAAAATTAGCCACCCGTGTGGTCTCGTTTTTGTGACATCAGAACAAACCTCAATAGTTAACCACTCTTTAAACAATAAAATATTACGAAAATCCTCCATATTCAACATCAATTTCATGTCGAAAATAAGTAGTTCAGAACACACACACAAGATGCCGTATTTCATAGCAATTCGATACCAATGCCCAGTTCAGTACACACTCGAGATTATCAAGTACTACAAAATTGAATTAACAAATCAAAAATAGAAGAGAAGGGGTTCGAAACCCACACCTGACTTGCGAGATATGCACTCGTATCATTCAATTCGCTCCCCAAGCCAACATGGAGACCCACCAGTCACAACGATAATGATATACCCAGAATTAATTGGGAAACTAGTAGAGGGAAAGAAAGAGAAGAAAATCTCTCGATTGGAAAAAGAAACCAAAAAGGAAGAGGAAGAAAACAGAAGAGAACGTGCAAAAACTTCCCTTTTCAAAATAAAAAAAATAAAAACCAAAATAAACAAATCAAAATAACAAAAAATAAAGTTAAAATTAATAACTATCTTTAACTCTAAGAAAATAAAAGGTGCAAAAAATAATTTCCCACTAACACACCTGAGGACTCGAACCCGAGACCCCAGACTAATCTAACACACAACCAACCACCAGACCAGCAGGCCCATTCCGACACAAGAATACGAAAACAAACTCAATTGCCTAATCTAGCCACTGACCCTTACCTACAAATATCAAAAACTTCTAACCTGAAAATCCAGGGCGTTACAACTCACCCCCTTAAAGAAATTTCGTCCCTGAAATTTCCAACTAATAGAACAGTCGCTTAATCCAGGGTCTACCACTATGCTCCCGCTGCGCACTCTAAACTCGAGCAGCACCGTACCAAACTTAAGACCTCAAACGCACATCCAGAACACTTAACCACTAAAGCAGATACGCATTTATTTTTCCACACATAGAAACGTTACGATTCTAAAATTACAAAACTAATCTTACTTTCCCTTAAGTTCGTATGGACCGGCATCGGAGTCTCGGACATCTCATTTTCACAAAAACTTAATCGACAACTCCAATCATTTTAGAACACTATGGTATAGTTTCTCGATTTTTTTAAAAAAGGAACACACGCGCATACGATTACATAAAAACACAGGTTGATTTTTTGCAAGCCTGGCTTTGATACCACTAAATAAAACACCTCAAACTCGATCTAGAAGTTTAGACCAAATTTTGGAAGTCACATTGATCACCGAAGTGATCGTGGGAAATTTTAGTTGAACAACCTGAAAAACACTACAGTATTAATAACATAACTTATAGTCCAAAACTGTCTACATAAAATCAAATTTTCAAAAAAACACTTTATTAACTAGTTTAAAAAATGTGACGCTTCTGAGACCTTCGCCGTGTTGTGTCCAGCAACAACATACGAAAATACCTGAAAAAAGGAAACTAAGGGGAGTGAGCTACACTAGCTTAGTGTGAGTTCGACACGTGACTAATAACAGAAATACATAACACAATTCTATAACGAAACATACTACAGATATATACAGAAATTGAAGGAATTTTGAGGTCAACATCTCAACATAACGTAACAATTCAAACACACCATGTCACACAGTCATATGTGTTTTCAGTCAGACATAATACAGTCAAATAATCTTGTACCCAAAACACTCAAATAGATGCGTATGAATGCAGTAAAAAATCAAAACCCACCCATCCAACCAAAATACCTCTTCATCCCCCGATCACACCCCATAAAAGTTGTTTAAACTCATCCATCCAGACACACCACATAGGACCTCGAAAGGCTCATCCAACCCTACACACCATGTATGTAGACTAAGCCACTCAAATAATAATACATAGCAAAGCTGTCGTATATGTTGTACAGTGCCTTGCGGTAAATCGCTGTACAGATATGTCGCAGTTTAAACTGCCATATCAGATAATCATAAGCAGCAAAGATGACGTATATGCGGTACAGTGCTGTAAACCACTTTAAAGGTTGGTTGCAGCTTAACTGCCGAATCAGAACAGTATTCCTTCTCTTCACAACCAAAACCCCACAAGTTTTATGCAAATGTATGTATGCAGATAGACATACAGAATCAAAATAAAAATTTCCAGATAGTCATTCAGACACAGAAACTCACATCCTAACAATCAATTACAGAATTCTCGTGTAGTCACATAATGCGTACCACACTCATACACCAATCACTCAAAATCAGGAATGCATACAACCATTTACCTGGATTTAGAATCAATTGCATAGTAACCATAAATAGTAATTAAACAATTTGCCTAAATAAAGGTATATCTATATAAACATACCAGTCTAGGCCGAAACAAAGTCCCGAACACCGTACTAAGACTTAGCTAAGAGTCGGAACACACATAATTTCAATCAAACCTCAATTTGACACAATAAAATTTGGCAAGGTCTGGCCAAACGGCCGCGTGCTCTGGCCGTGTGGAAATGCCTAGGCGTGTGGGGGTTAACACACCCATGTGGAAGGACACACGCCCGTTCGGAAGGAGGCACACGCCCGTGTAACCTACGAACATGGCCGTGTGATCTGACCGTGTAACTCTCTGTCCATTTGCGCTAAATAAAGTACAGGGCAGACACGGCTCTGTGAGGGTCCCACATGCCCGTGTGCCCAACAGACACGATCGTGTGTCCAAAACACCGTTTGGGATCCCTAAATCCCCAAATTAGCTACATAGCCATGTGGCCAGGTCGTGTTGCACCAAAACATTAAATCCCTAATTCCCAATCATACACGCCCATGTGCCCAGCAGACACAGCCATGTGAAAATCGAATAATTTCCCCAAATCAGCCACACGGTCGTGTAGCCAGGCCGTGTGGCACCCAATTTAGCTAACAAACCCTAAATTTTAAAAGCACACGGTCATTTGAACCGCCCATGTGGCCACCCGTGTGGTCACAAAACCATACCAAAGTTTTGCAAAATCTTATTTTTACGACATCAGAACAAAACTCAATCGTTAACCACTCTTTAAATAATAAAATATTGCAGAAATCGTCCAGATTCAACATCAATTTCATGTCGAAAATAAGTAGTTCAGAATATACACACAAGATGCCAAATTTCACAGCAATTCGGTACCAATGCCCAGTTCAGTGCACATTTGAGATTATCAAGTACTACAAAATTGAATTAACAAATCAAAAAAAAGAAGATAAGAGGTTCGAAACCCATAACTGATTTGTGAGATATGCACTCGAATCGTTCGATTCGCTCTCTAAGCCAACACAGAGACCCACCGGTCACAACGATGATGATATACCCAGAATTAATTGGGGAAGTAGCAGAGGGAAAGAAAAAGAAGAAAATCTCTCAATTGGAAAAAGAAACCAAAAAGGAAGAGAAAGAAAACAAAAGAGAACGTGCAAAAACTTCCCTTTTTTTAAAAAATAAAAAAAATAAAAACCAAAATAAACCAATCAAAATAACAAAAAATAAAGTTAAAATTAATAACTATCTTTAAATCTAAACAAATAAAAAGTGCAAAAATAATTTCCCACTAACACACCTGAAGACTCGAACCCGAGACCCCAAACTAATCTAACACACAACCAACCACCAAACCAGTAGGCCCATTCTGACACAAGAATACGGAAACAAACTCAATTGCCTGATGTGGCCACTGACCCTTACCTGTAAATATCAAAACTTCTAACCTCAAAATCTAGGGCGTTACAACTCACCCCCTTAAAGGAAAAATGGTAGCAAGATGGAGGGGGACATGGTATGTAACACCCCAAACCTGGCTTAGAAGTTTAGACCAAATTTCAAAAGTCACATTGATCACCGAAGTGATCGTGGGAAATTTTAGTTTAACAACCCGAAAAACACTACAATATTATTAACATAACTTATAGTCCAAAATTTTCAACATAAAATCAGATTTACAGAAAACACTTTATTAACCAGTTTAAAAAATGTGACGCTTCCGAGACCTCCGTCGTGCCGAGTCGAGCAACAGCATACGAAAATACCTGAAAAGGGAAGCTGAAGGGAGTGAGCTACACAAGCTTAGTGTGAGTTTGACACATGACTAATAATAGAAATACAGAACATAATTGAATAACAAAACATACTACAAATATATACAGAAACAGAAGGTAACTTCGAGGTCAACGTCTCAACAGAACATAATAATTCAAACACACGATGTCACACACAGACACTCAATCATATGTGTTTTCAGACAGAATACAGTCAAATAATCTTGTACCCAACACACTCAAACAGATGCGTATGAATGCAGTCAAATATCAACACCCACCCATCCAGCCAAAACACCTCTTTGTCCCCCGATCACACCCAATAAGAGTTTTTTAAGCTCATCCATCCAAACACACCACATAGGACCTCGAAAGGCCCATCCAATCCTACACACCATGTATGTAGACTAAGCCACTCAGATCATAATACGCAGTAAAGGTGTCGTATATGTTTAACAGTGCCTTGAGGTAAACTACTGTACAGATATGTTGTAGTTTAAACTACCAAATCAGATAATAATACGTAGCAAAGGTGATGTATATGCAGTACAATGCTGTAAACCGTTTTACAGATAGGTTACAGTTTAACTGCCAAATCAGAATAGTCTTCCTTCGCTTCACAACCAAAACCCAAACTGTTTTATGCAAATGTATGTATGCAGACAGACGTACAAAATCAAAATACAAATTTCCAGACAGTCATTCAGACACGGAAACTCACATCTCGACAATCAATTATAGAATTCTCGTGCAGTCACATAATGTGTTCCACACTCAAACACTCATACACCAATCACTCAGAATCAGGAATGCGTACAACCATTTACCTGGATTCAGAATCAATTGCATAGTAACCATATAGTAACCACAAGTAACAATCAAACAATCTTCTTAAATAAAGGTATATATATAAACATACCTGTCTAGGCCGAAACAAAGTCCTAAACACCCCTACTAAGACTTAGCTAGGTGTCGAAACACACAAAATTTCAATCAAGCCTTAATTTGACACACAATAAAATTGGGCAAGGTCAGGCCACACGGTTGTGTGCTCTAGCCGTGTGGGGGTCAACACACCCATGTGGAAGGACACACGCCCATACGAAAGGAGGCACATGCCCGTGTGACCTAGGGACATGGTAGTTTGACTCGGCCATATAACTCTCTGTCCATTTGTGCTAAATAGAGTACAGGACTGACACAGTTGTGTGAGGGTCTCACACACCCGTGTCCCCACTAGACACGACCATGTGTCCAAAACACACGCCCATGTGGGATCCCTAAATCCCCAAATTAGCCACACAATCGTGTGGCACCAAAATACTAAATCCCTTATTCCCAATCACACATGCCCATGTGCCCAAGGGACACGGCCGTGTAAAAATAAACTAATTTCCCCAAATCAGCTACATGGCCATGTGGCACTAAATTTAGCCCGAAAACCCTAAATCCAATAGCACACGACCATGTAAACCACCCGTGCGGGGGCACACGCCCGTGTGGGGGCACATGCCCGTGTGGTCACAAAACCATACCAAACTGGCTGAAATATCATTTTTGCGACATCAGAACAAACCTCAATCGTTAACCACTCTTTAATCAAAAAAATCTTATAGAAATCCTCTAGATTCAACATCAATTTCATGTAAAAAATAAGCAGTTCAGAATACGCACACAAGATGCCGAATTTCACAGCAATTTGGTACCAATGGCCAGTTCAGTACACACTTGAGATTATCAAGTACTACAAAATTGAATTAACAAATCAAAAATAAAAGAGAAGAGGTTTGAAACCCATACCTGATTTACGAGATATGCACTCGAATCATTTGATTTGCTCCCCAAGGTAACACAGAGACTCACTGGTCACAACAAAGATGATATACCCAGAATTAATTGGGGAACCAGCAGAGGGAAAGAAAGAGAAGAAAATCTCTCAATTGGCAAAAAAACCAAAAAGGAAGAGGAAGAAAAGTGAAGAGAAGTGTAAAAACTTCCCATATTTTCCAAATAAAAAAATAAAAACCAAAACAAACTAATCAAAATAACAAAAAATAAAGTTAAAATTAATAACTATCTTTAACTCCAAACAAATAAAAGGTGCAAAATTAATTTACCACTAACACACCTGAAGACTCAAACTCGAGGCCCCAGATTAAACTAACACACAACCAACCACTAGACCAACAGGCTCATTCTGAACTAGAATACAGAAACAAACTCAATTGTCTGATCTAGCCACTGACCATAACGTACAAATCTCAAAACTTTTAACCCCAAAATCTGGGGCATTACATGGTGCAGTATCTTGTGGGAAAAAGAAAAGAAAAAGATGGTAGATCAAGAAGCTTAGGGTGGGGACAATAATGACGAAAGGAAAAAAATGAAAGAGAAGAGAAGAGGCGTAACAACCTGTTTTTAGTGAAATCAAAAGATTGGTTTTGGGATAACAAATTTTATGTCAAAATATTTATTTTATTATTATTTTAGAGTCTACGAAATATTATCAAGGTCATATAAAAATTTTGTTAAGAAATTTTATCATTTGCATGTTTAATTAGTAAAAAGGACTAAATCATAAAAGGTGCAAAAGTAGAGTTCTAGTAGCTAAATGTATTAAATAGCTATAGAACCTTAAAGTAGGAATACTTAAATGGTAAATAGACCATAATTATAGATAGTGGACATCCATGAGTTGGTTTTGATGTAATTAAGAATATTTTTAAAGGTTAAAAATGTAAATAGGTAAATTAAGGTTAATTTATTTAAAACAAAAGTTTCTCATCTTCTTCAAAGATGTTCTTCACCGAAAATTGAAAGTAGAAAAGCTTATATAGGGTTCTTCCATTCGACTACATAAAATCCTTGCATGTAAGTTGTGATTTTATCCTGTTTTTAATGATTTTTATGTTTTCGAAGTCGTTATAGCTTAATCTAGCTGGCCCGGGGACTAAACTTCAAAATTGTTAATAGGTTAGGGCTTTTCCATGAATATATTCATGTGGTTTTTAATGTTTGATGGAAGAAAATAAATCTTTGTTGATATATAAACAACTTTTGTAAGGTGAATTTTGTTGAAATTGTCAAATAGGGATTTATTTGTACAATGTGTAAAGCACATGGTGAAATTGTGAAATAATGAATTGTATGAGTTGATATGGACCTATATGAAATTCGGCTAGCTTGGTAGGGATGAAATTGCATGAATTTCATTTTACGAGCTTAAGGACTAAATTGTAAAGAATGTGTTTAGTGGATCGAATTAAAAATTGAGATTTATTGAAACATTTAATTGAAAATACTTATTTATTTAGATCAAGATATATCTCAGCAGGTTATAAACTGAGGGACGATGAAAGTCACGAATTAGCTTGATCGCACTCCTACACGCTAGTTGACAATGTAAGTTTATAGTTTTTAGATGTATAATTTTATTTCCATATATATATTTTCATCTTATAACCATGTAATAAAATACATATGTTAATTATACATGATTGCACATACATGCCCTTGTTTGTACTTCGGTACCCCTGATTGCACATACGTGCCCTTGTTTGTACTTTGGTACCCCTAGTTGCACATACGTGCCCCTGCTTGTACTTTGGTACCCCTAATTGCACATACGTGCCCTTGCTTGTACTTCAGTACCCCTGATTGCACATACGTGCTTCTGTTTATACTTCGGTAATTTCAATCGAGTAAAATAAAAGTTGCATTCAATTGATGATAAGTTAAAAGATTTACTATGTTCTTACTAAGCTCTGTAAGCTTATATGGTTTTTTTGTATTGTTTTCTAGATCATTATCGTTGACTTTTGGACGGATCAAATCTATGGCTCACACTATCCATTGATGTTGATAGTTCTTATTCTCTTTAGGGTTTTGGCATATATATGTGGCTATATAGGCTGTTTTGGTATAATATGGTGAATTACTAAACTAGGTGATTAGGTACTTGTCTAATTTGTGAATAGATATCTTTTGATACAAATAGAATGTTATGAAAGTAAACACTTATGAATTGTTTTGGTTTGTTGATGAATGAAGTTGATATGTTTGGTTTATAAAAATGGTATATTGGTTGGTGTGCTTTTGGAACTTTGATGTTTTGTGGATTGGTATGGATATGGCCAAGTAAAAGTATGTTTTAAATGACCAATTTGGTATGTTTGATTTGTGGTTAGTTAGGAAATGATTTGGTATGAAGATAAACTAGTTGATGAATTGTTAAGTGTGATCATGTTTAGGTATGTTTTATGTATGTGTTTGAGGTGTCTATATGGCACATTGGTGGTATGGATTATTAGCCTCTTTTATAGATATTTTTATAAAGGTTTTCAGCATGTTTAGAAGTCTCTATCATGTGTGCTAAAGTGCCTAGATTTATGCTTGTGAAGGGTGAAAGAAATGGCTTGATTTTACCCATTTATTTTGCCACACAGCCAAAGAAACAGGCGTATGTCTCAGTCGTGTGTGACACACAGCAATACGACACAACCGTGTGTCCCTTGTAGGTTTCAAAGGGTTGCAAGTCAGACAGTTACATGGCCAAGCACATGGCCTGCCACATGGGCATGTGGCTTGGCCGTGTGACCCAAGTCAGAGAGTTACACGGGTTGGGACATGGCCGTGTGTCCCTAATTCGAATGTCCACACGACCTGAGACACGGGTGTGTGTCTTAGTCGTGTGACCCCTGCAATGTGAAAATTTCTATCTTTTTCTATGAAGTTCTAAATGTTTCTGATTTAGTCCCGAATTATTTTTAAAGTGTTTCTATGGCCTCTAGGGCTCGAATAAGGGTTGACGTGCAAGGGTTTGGATGAATTATACTATTATTAATTAAATGTTTTAACACGAATGATTTAAGTTACGTATTATCGGTAATACTTTGTAACCCTAATTCGGTGACGGATACGAGTTAGGGGTGTTACAAGAGGACAAGGAGAGGAATGGCTAGGGTGGGAAGAATGAGACTAAAGACTGATTACTTTGTCTAAAAGTAATATTTATAACTAGGTCTAAGAGGGTATGGACGACACACATAAAAAAACAAGGGATTTTGCAAAATTTAATTATTTATCAAGGGAAAAGATTCGAACTTGGGACCTTAATTTAATTCCTTACTTTTCAATTTATCAATCAACTACTAGGCTATTTCCTTATACTTTTTAAATAAATTTGCAATATTTATTTTAAAAACAACGCGTGTCACATACTAGGATTTGATGAAAAATAATAAAAATTGTGCGAAAGAAAGGATTTGAAATTCGGTTTCAAGGAACGCTTCACCAACAAACCAATACTTCATTTATTTCCAAAAAATGCACAAATAATCTAAAAAATTAAGGTGTGACCACTCTCTCTCTCGATTCACAAACCCAATTCTACTAATCCCCAATTTTTGGGATGTTACATAATCCCATTACCATATACCTTATCCTTATATGATTTTTTCCCCAGAGTTTAAAAAAATAATTCCAATTTGCACACATAGGGACTTCAACACAAGACCAAAGGATAAGCTAAAGCCTTACCATTGAACCAACAAACTCATTCTTGTTCTCAGTTGAATGAAAATAATATATAACCTTAATATCCAAAGTCAGGGGTTGGGAAAAAAATAATAAAAATGCAAGGAAAAGGATTTAAACTCAGAACCACTCACACACAACCACAACACTTAACCACTGAACCAGATCAATTCACTTTATATAATTTTGACAATCTTAACTCAAAATTAGGACGTGAACACTCTTGGTTTCACCAACCCAAATTCTTCTAACCTGGTTTTTGGGATGTGACAGGGTTAGGAGGTAGAAATTAAAGATTTAATTAAGTTAAAAAGAAGAAATTAAGCAAAATAGATTGTATAAAATAAGTTGAATAAGTCTATGTGAGTGGAGAGCCATTTATGAACACAAAGAGATAAGCTAGATTGTCTTTGAATGCTTAGTAATATGTATATTTTTGTGCGAAGCTGAAAACCTTGGTGGAGCCTCAACAAACCGACATAAAGGTAATCATAAAGTTTTCTAGTTCGACGAGCCATGGTGAGCGACAGGTGAATGCATTTGTATGTCGTGTTTTAGCATAAATTGCGAGATTTAGAGAGTTGAAATGAGGCCTGCAAACCCTCACTTGTGGTATGCGAAACTTGGAAATACTTGATGTGATAAGTGTGTGTGAATTGTGAATTTGATTGCTACATGTGTAAGTGAATTGTGCATTAAAAATGTTGCATGTGTGTGCAGATTGTTAACTGCGACTTGTTGTATAAATTATTTTTATCTATATAATATATATGCGCATATGGGGCTTGAAAAGCTTGCTGAAATTTAACATGAAAAAGGTTCTAAATAGGTATTTATATATAATACATATTTATGC
>JABEZY010274247.1:0-10801 GCA_013467495.1 Gossypium gossypioides | reverse complement strand
GATAAATATATAATATATGTGTTCTCTTGTTATATATGTAAAATATATACGTACGTCTATGGTCCTGATATATATAATATAATATATATGCCTCTATAGTTCTGTTATATATATACTTATATATATGCCTTTAGGGATTTGTTATAATATATATGCATTTATAGGATTTGTATTTTCTAATATATATAAATGTATATGAGACTTTTAATGTATGCTAAAAATATGATGTGACAAAGGTCACTAAATAAATATGTATATATGAAATAAATGTATACAATTTTGTAATATTTGTGAGCAAAAATAAAAAAAATATTTTAATATGGACTTTTATAACATGTGAATTTTATTGGTAATGCATATTTAGGCGTGCACGTACCTGTAAGTGAATTATGAGTTTTATTATATTGAGAGTTTTGATTAGTGCAAACTTGTATTATTGTGAAATGATAGGTGTGAGCTCAACAGTAATGCGAGCCAATTATATTGTGTTATAAAATGTGAATAATTAGATATGTTGGTAATGTGGACTCTTGAAACCATTGGATATCATTGGCATGCTATAGGATTGTGAGTACTCATCCCTTTTTATTATGTATCGGGCATTGTGGCCCAGAGATAACATTGGAGAGATAAGAGAATGTCGAGCATAGCTCCATTCGTCTTAAATAGCGTGGTGTCTTTAGAGAGTGTGAGCATACGTGCCACACTTATATGGAGATAGTGTATGACTTTATGAGTCATGTAGTGTGTTTTGGAGATCCATTTATCCGATGAGTATATAAATTGACTATGTTTCATATTCACAAATTGCCAATATACTATGTTGTGTATGAAAATTGTTTTATATGTGAATCGTAAGGTATGTTTAATTCCTAACATGTCTTTTTGTGTTTACTTGTGTTGTATGCATCTGTACTCACTGAGCTTTTCCAAGCTCACACTCCTTACTTTACATTGCAAATCGGTGATCCATCGCAAGACTTTTTTTTATAGTATATTTCTTGAGCTATTAAACTCTAAAGTGAAGGCAATATAGTTCTTTCCAAAGGTTTAGTACTAGAATTAGACTCTTTAAATAAAATTTTCAACGGGTTGTAAATGGACTATTTTTTTTTTGGATTTTCAAACGTTATAATTGCTTGCTTGATTGCTAATCTGGATGGTTTAATTACTTGTTTAATGTGACGATAATTAAATGAACTAACAAATTTTTGCAACTAAGGATTAAGGTACCATTTATACCATCTATTTGTGTGAATGGAATGATTGTAACACCCCAAACCCGACCTAGACGTTACGGCCGAATTACGAAGAAAATTTATAAAACGACTTCCTTGTTGTTTGCAAATCATCCAAAACCTTTGTTACTTAATAAGTCCGAATCTTTTGGAAAAAATATTGATAAAATTATTTTAGTTTAAAATCATTATTCGTTTACTTCTTTCAAATTCAATCAAATGATTTACAACGGAGTTTCTTTGGAAACCATTATTTTCAAAAAAAACCGTCACCTTCAAAATTATCGTTTTATCAATCTTTATGTTAGAAACCAAAATTAAAGTCTAAAACCAAAAACAGACCCAAAAAGTTCAGAGAGTCCCAAAATTACAAAACTCTAAAAAAACCAGAAAGTTAGGTAAATTTTATGAAAATGAAGTTTACGAAGAAATGGTCACAACTGAGCTTCCGTCGCACTGACTCGCCTAAGTCTGAGGGTTACCTAAACAAAACTGCCAAATAGAGACTGAGTTTTTGACAACACAGTGTGTAACACATTTATGTAAACAGAATTCAGATTCAATTTCATGGCTGAACAAATACAAATGTAAAATCTTTTGTACAATAAGAATTATACAGAATCATACAGATACAGACATGCATAATCCTACCCCCATCCTCTACACACCAACTCCTACCATTCTAACACACCACATGAGGTATAAAACTCCCACCAAGCCCTACACACCGCCGTAGTGTCTATACGACACTTTTCAGAATAATTGTAGCAGTGCTGCCAGTATATAGGCGAGATATCGCCTCACACAGAACACTTCCTCCTCATAATAAAAATCTTGCCCCATAGCAAGATACAGACAAAATATCAGATAAAATAGATTAACAGATACCAGAGTTAACATATCATGCATACTCATATAACAGATATTACACATGCTTATACATAACAGAATAGATCATACATACTGTATTCCATAATACTCATATAAATGTTATTTGCATCAATTTCAATCTAACAGAGTAACAGGTTTCACGCTTTAAGGCTTATATCGCACATACTGACCCTACAAAAAGCCCACAATCGATCGACACGACATGTACAACCCTAGGGAAAAATTTTGTAATTTGGGCCCACATGCCCGTGTGGCCAACACACCCGTGTGGCCCACACGTCACACACACCCATCACAGGGCCGTGTGGCGTCGACAGGCCCAATTTTTGGCTTTCACCGATCGCCATTTTTCGAGTTTCTCGTTACACACTTGGCTCGATTTTGATGTTAAAAAATCCCGAGACCTTCGAAACATAAAAATAATTCTCGACAACTATTTTAGCAATCAATTTATGAAATTAACAAGAATAAACTGAACTACGCACATGAACTTACCACCAACGAACACAATCAGATACACTAATTAGGCCGTTGGAGCGAAATCCACCGCTTCACGATCTTCTCCTACACAACACATTCACAGAAACTAAATTCCGCAAACCACAACACCATTATGCCATTTCAAAAGGAAGGTCTTAAAATAAACTTACAGAAACCGAAAGCTAAAGATAAGCAAAGCCCCACTTACCAAGCCAAATGAAGAAAATTGGAAATCCAAATCACAGTGATTAGAACGAATGATTTGTGAAAAGAATTGAAGGAAGAAACAAAAAGAGAGTTGCAGAGAAAAGAAAAGGAAGAAACATCAGTAACAAAGGGGATTTTTGGGAAAAAATAAAATTAAAATTAATTCAAAATAATATCCCAACTCTCTACTACCTCACTAACTATCAAATCCCACCAAAACCAACCCATTAACTCTCATCCAACCACCACAAAATTTCAATCTCACTGAACCTCTACTACACAATTGATACACATACTTAGAAGAAAAGATCATCATCCTTCGCTCACATAAGGGTTCGAACACAGGACCCTAAAGTAAGCTAACCTTTTACCACTTGAACCAACAGGCTCATTCTGATATGGGTTGATCGATCATAAAAGATAAATCAAGCAATCAAGGATAAGGCTAGGAACAAAAATAGCAGTATTTCTAAAAGTGAGACTTGAACCCAAGATCTGAAACACATTCCCACATCACTTAACAACTGATGCAGATACTTACTTATGGTAAAATATATACAAATATAGTTTAATAAATTAGGGCGTTACAACTCTACCCCGTAAAAGAAACTTTGACCTCGAAATTTACCTGATTCAAACAGATGCGAATACTGTTGATGGATCGAGTCCTCAGGTTCCCGCGTGGCTTCCTCAGTGCTATGATTCTGCCACAGAACATTCACTAATGGAATAGACTTCCTCCTCCAAACTTTAATGTCTCGATCTAGAATCTGAATCGGCTCCTCCTCAAAAGTCAATCTCCTCAACAGAAACAACATGAGATGGGTCAGACCAATATCGCCTCAACATGGAGATGTGAAACACATCATGAATACGGTTTAATTTTGGAAGTAGCTCTAACTGAAAAGCAATTGGTCCCACACGCTTCAAAATCTGATACAACCCAATAAACCTAGGGCTCAACTTGCCCTTCGAAATTGTAAAACCTTCTTCCATAGAGATACATTAAGGAACACGAAATCGCCTACGGAGTACTCAATGTCCCTCCTTTTTAGATTTGCATAGGACTTCTATCTATCAGAAGTCGCCTTTAAATGATCATAAATCAATCTAACTTTATCCTCAATCTCAGAAACCAGCTCAGGACCCAAAACCCGTAGCTCACCCAACTCAATCCAACACAACGGAGTACGACACTTATAACCATATAGAGCCTCGTAAGGTGCCATCTGTATACTAGACTAGAAACTGTTATTGTAGGCAAACTCTACTAATGGTAGAAAATCCTCCCAACTACCTCAAAAATCGATCATGTAACTTCGGAGCATATCCTCGAGTATCTGAATCACCCTCTCAGATTGTCTATCTGTCTGAGGATAGAATGCAGTACTGAAATCCAACCTCGAACCCAGAACCTCATGAAGTTTTTTCCAAAATGGAGAAGTAAAATGAGGATCTCTATTTGAAATTATTCAAACAAGAACCCCGTGAAGTCTCACAATCTCAAAAATGTATAGCTTAATAAACTTCTGAAGAGAATAATCTGTCCGAACTAAAATGAAGTGGACAGACTTGGTCAACTGATCCACGATGACCCACACGGAATCCTTCTTAGTAAATGTTAGGGGCAACCCACTAATGAAGTCCATAGTCACACGTTCCCATTTCCATAAGGGAATCTTAACATGTTGGAGCAAACCTGAACGCAACTGATGCTCAACTTTAACTTGCTGGCACGATAGACATCGAGAAACAAAATCTGTTACCACTTGTTTCAAACTCAGCCACCGATATAGTTCCCGAAGATCTGGATACATCTTATTTCCACACATAGCATAAGGACTACTATGTGCTTCCCTCAGAATAGATTATCTCAATTCAAAATCATTCGGTACACAAACCCATCCCTAGAAACACAAGACACCATCACTATTCAGCCCAAAGTCAGGTGTACTACCATCCTCTACCTGACGGAAATGCAGAACAAGAGAATCATCCCTAACTGTTTATCACAAATCTGATCAATTAAAGTCGACTTAAGTTGTAACTCAGCTAGTAGACTTTCATCATCAAACAAATTTAGGCGATAAAACATCGCCCTCAAATCAGACATTGCTCTATGACTAAGAGCGCCGGCCACCATATTGGCCTTACCGAGATGATACTTTATAGTGCAATCGTAATCCTTGAGCAGGTCAATCTGTCTACGCTGCCTAAGGTTCAACTCCTTTTGGGTAAGGAGGTGCTTAAGGCTCTTATGATCAATGTAGATGATACACCTCTCACTATACAGATAGTGCCTCAAAATCTTTAAAGAAAAAACCACGACAGCTAACTCGAGATCATGAGTCGGATAATTCCCCTCATGGTAAGCCACAACCTTACCATCTTATACCAGAACAGATCTTAAATCGACATGCGACGCATCACTATAAACCACGAACACCTTACCAGATTTAGGCTATATCAGAATAGGAGTCTAAGTCAAAATAGATTTGAGCTTCACAAAGCTTGATTCCTACTCATCAGTCCAGACAAAAGGAGTGTTCTTATGTAACAACTTATTCATAGGAGCTGTAATTAACGAGAACCCCTCAACAAACCTCTGATAATAGCCCACAAGACCCAGAAACTACAGATCTCGGAAACATTCTTAGGCTATTTCCAATCAAGTACAACCTCAATCTTTCTAGGATCTACTTGGATCCCCTCTGTAAAAACTACATGTCCCAAAAAAGTTACTTCCTTTAACCAGAATTCACATTTGCTCAACTTAGCGTAGAGCTGTTTCCCTCGCAGAATTTGAAGAACTACTCTAAGATGTTCATCATGATCATCTTCGTTCTTAGAGTATACCAAAATGTCGTTAATGAATACCACGGTAAACTGATCCAAATACTGCTAGAAAACCCAGTTTATAAGATCTATGAATGCAACCAGAGCATTCATCAAATCGAAGGGCATGACTAGGAACTCGAATGCAGTCTTATGAACATCAACTTCTTTAACCTTAATCTGATGATACCAAGAACGAATATCTATCTTGGAAAATATCGAAGCCCCACGAAACTGATCAAACAGGTAGTCGATCCTCAGAGGTGGGTATTTGTTCTTCACTGTCAACTTGCTAAGCTATCAATAATTGATACACATTTTCATGGTTCCATCCTTTTTCTTTACAAACAAAATCGATACCCCCATGAAGACATACTAGGATGGATGAATCCACGGTCCAAGAGCTCCTAAAGTTCAGCCTTTAGCTCCATAAGCTCATTCGGTGCCATAAGATAAGGAGTGATGGACACTGGAGCTGTACTAGGTAGAAGCTCAATACTGAACTCAACTTCCCGATTCAGAGGTAAACCCAATAATTCTTCAGGAAAACATCCAAAAATTCCTTAATTGTTCAAATGTTCGCAATAGAATAGTCCACATAAATTGAATCACTTACAAAAGTCAGATACGCTTCACACCCTTTTCGAACCAGTTTTTTGGCCACAAAAGCGGAGATTACATTGGATAAGTAATCTTGACGCTCACTAATCATAAGCACCTCCACATCATTTTTAGATCTTAGAACTACCCTCTTAGTAGCACAATCCAAACTGATCAATGCTTCACAAGCCAATCCTTCCCAGAATCAAATCAAATTCTCTGAACGATAGCTCCATCAAATTAGCTAGAAACACAACCCCTTGTACCTCCAATGGGACATTCCTGTACAGTCTAATCACCCGAACAGATTGACCCAATGAACTTAGTAAAGAAATGTCACCAGAAGTACTCTCAACAGGAATCTCCAAATCCACAGAAACAAAATTAGCTATATAGGAATGTGTTGACCCTGTGTCTATCAGTGCAAAATAAGGGGCATCAAAAATAAAGAATGTACCCATAATCACATCAGTGACGTCTCTATCCGCATGGTGTCGAGTAGCATATAACAGCGCAGGCTACCTTGACTCAGTCTGATTAGCACCTCTACCCGGTGCTTTCTGTCCTCTACCTATACCATTACCACCCCTGGCCGGACCACGGCCCCTAGATGATTGCTGAACTGCCCTCTAAGCCTGAACCAAACCTGAAGCTGGAGCTTACATCTGACCAGAATGCTGTGGGCAATCTCTAATACGATGCTCCATTGACCCATATCGTAGACATGCTCCCAACCATCTCCAACACTGAGGCACATGAGGAGCAACTAGAACTCTAACTCTAGAAGGTTCATCAAATCTAGCTCATTTCTTAGGCCTCTGAAACAAACTAGGGGGCTTCGAATCTCTCTTATTCTTACCCCTCTCTCGATCCCTGTTCTGGTACTCAGCACGCTTAATAGGTTTCTTTGTTCAGGAAAATAATCAGTGAGGTCCTGAGATCGATTCTTAATTGGCGATCTAAGGGCATTAAGCAATTCTCATTCGTTCAAGGTGAGTAGTGTGACGATTTGGGTTTAAGTCTTGTGAACGTTAATGGAATGGCTAACCAGGTACCTTAATCGAATATAGGTTCTACGCTCATGGGCTACAGCATTTTTCTTCAACAAGGTGTCTACACACCACTCCAATCGTAGATGGGCAGATGCCGAAATCCCAAAATGCCGAAAAGCTGAAAGTATGGCTATGGCTATCAAACGAGCGCACGAACACGCGTGTGGATAAGCCGATACAACGAAAGAGGTCACCATGAGCGATCTTGTAGTCTTAAGCCGTATTTAGGCCAAATGGACCGGAATGGGCCGAGTGGGCCTAATAGGTCGTGGGCCCTACGCGAGTAAATTTTCCTAGATGGTTAGGAAATAATGAGCCGACTGTGACGATCGCATGGCCAAGGGCAGTTTTGGGCTTAGTCGGCCACATGAGCGTGTGGGCCCACTTGGGCCCATTTACATCGATATGACCATTTCGATTATCTGTGTCGCTCGTGGCAACTGTAGGCCTTCGAAAAGGTTGTAAAATGATCGAAATACACTTGTAAGTTAAAATGACTATAATACCCTCGATGGGTAAAATTATCAAAATACCCTCGATGGGTAAAATTACTGAAATACCCTCGAAGAGTAAAATTACCGAAATACCCCTAAAGGGTAAAATTACCAAAATACCCTCGATGGGTAAAATTATCGAAACACCTTCGAAGGGTAAAATTACTGAAATACCTGCGATGGGTAAAATTATCGAAATACCCCCTTAGGGTAAACTGACTGTTATGATTTTATGCTATGTATGACCGTTTTGCTTTATGATATTTATATGACTGTTACTGAGTATGACATATTGCATTCACGACATACTGCATGTACTGGGTATGACATATTGCATTCACAACATACTGCATGGAGCTAAGATCTTGTATTGGAGGAAGTGATTGATATGTGAGGGTCACACGGGTCACATGAGACGACTGTGGACCCACCGATGGCTTTAAGCCGATTATATGATTGGAAGCTCTGTTGCAATATTGGTTAGTGCTGCAACCGGTGCTATATAATGAGTGTAGGGATGGGTGGGTCGATTTAATCTCCACAGAAGTGTAGGGTTGGACAGGAGACGGAGTGCAGGGTTGGTATGGATATTTATACATTGCATATATTGTTTCTGATATTGAGACGGGCTTAGGCCCGGATATATGTGATATGTGCCAATTGATATGGGCTCAGGCCCAACCGAGGTTGATGGGGGCTAGGGCCCAATTGCCTCCATTACTGTAATGGGCTTAGGCCTAGTTTGATGTGATACATGCTTTATGATCAATGAGGGTTGTACACACTAAGTTTTCCTAAACTCACTCCCTATTCTTATTTTTATTTTTCAGGTAATCCTCAGTAGGCGGTTCGACGTACTGGAGGACTCAGAGGTGGCCACACTACGAACAGTTTTAAATTTTAGTATTTTATTTTACCTTAATTTAACCATTTTTTTTATTATTTGGGTTGTAATTAGGCCTCTTTTAATTTTTGGTCTTTAATTTGGGATTTTCAGTTTATTACATTTTCTATTTGTTAAAAGTAGACCGCGGCTTTCCAAAATAATAACTGTTTTCAAAACACTATGCTTTCACAATCAATCTTTAAACATCACATTTTCGTAAATCGGTTTCTTTTAAACTTAGCTTTCGCAACTGAAATGAAACTTTGGGAATAAATTTAATAATTTTTTCTATGTACCACATTTTAAATAATAAATAAACTAACATAACTAGGATTTTACTCAAGCTTATAATTAAGAAGGGTTTTCAATGAAAATATGGTTTTCGAAAAACACTTCAATGTGACACGCTAGATTCGAGCCTAATTCTAGGCCGAGTTTGGGGTGTTACAGCCTGAGACACGAGCGTGTGTCACACTGCCTTGCCGTACGGCTTTTGTGACACTTACTGTGTGAAAATTTCTATCTTTTTCTATGAAGTTCTAAATGTTTTTGATTTAGTCCCGAGTTGTTTCTAAAATGTTGCTAAAGCCTCGAGGGCTCGAATAAGGGACGACATGCAAGGGTTTGGATGAATTATACTATGATTAATGAAATGTTTGAAAATGAATGATTTAAGTTATGTATTATTGGTAATACTCTATAACCCTATTTTGGTGACGGATAGGTTAAGGGTGCTACAATAAGAGAAGGAGAGGGATGGCTAGGGTGGGAAGAATGAGACTAAAGGCTGATTATTTTGTCTAAAAATAATATTTATAACTAGGTCTAAGAGGGTATGGATGACATGCATAAAAAAACATGGGATTTTGTAAAATTTAGTTAGTTTTCAACGGAAAAGATTTGAACTTGGGACCTTAATTTAATTCCATACTTTTCAATTGATCAATTAATTATTAAGCTATTTCCTTATTTTTTTGAAATAATTTTGCAATATTTATTTTAAAAACAAGGCATGTCACATACTAGAGTTTGATGCAAACTAATAAAAATGGTGCGAGAGAAGGGATTTGAAATTTGGTTTTAATGAACGTTTCACTAACACTTAACCAACAAACCAATACCTCTTTTATTTCCTAAAAACCCGTAGATAATCTAAAAAATTAGGCTATGACCACACACTCTTTCTCGATTCACAAATCCGATTCTACTAACCCCTAATATTTGGGATGTTACATAATCCCATTACCATATATCTTATCCTTATAAGATTTTTTCCCCAGAGTTTAAAAAAAATAATTCCAATTTGCACACTTAGGGACTTCAACACAAGACCAAAAGATAAGCTAAAACCTTACCACTAAACCAACAAACTCATTCTTGTTATTAGTTGAAGGAAAATAATATACAACACTTGACCACTGAACTAGATCAATTCACTTTACATAATTTTGACAATCTTAACTCAAAATTAGGAGTGAACACTCTTGGTTTCACCAACCCAAATTCTTCTAACCCAGTTTTTGGGACGAGACAGGGTTAAAAGGTAGAAATTAAGGATTTAATTCAGTTAAAAAGAAGAAATTAAGTGAAATAGATTGTACGAAATAAATCGAATAAATATATGTGAGTGGAGAGCCGTTGTATGAACACAAAGAGATAAGTTAGATTGTCTTTGAATGCTTAGTAATATGTATATTTTTGTTCGAAGTTGAAAACCTTGGTGGAGCCTCAACAAACTGAGATAAAGGTATTCATAAAGTTTTCTAGTTAAACGAGCCGTGGTGAGCGACAGGTGAGTGCATTTGTATGCTGTGTTTTAGCATGAATTGCGAAATCTAGAGAGTTGAAATGAAGCTTGCAAACCCCCACTTGTGGTATGCGAAACTTTGCACTAGATACTTGATGTAAGAAGTGTATGCGAATTGTGAATTTGATTATTGCGTGTGTAAGTGAATTGTGCATTAAAAATGTTGCGTGTGTGTGCAGATTGTTAACTGCGAGTTATTGTATTAGTTATATTTATCTATATAATATATATGCGCATGTGGAGCTTGAAAAGCTTGCTGAAATTTAACATGAAAAAGGTTCTAAATAGGTATTTATATATAATACATATTT
>JABEZY010274236.1:0-36239 GCA_013467495.1 Gossypium gossypioides | reverse complement strand
ACCTTCAATTGAACTCAAATCATTGATTTGGAAGTTTGAATCAAAATGCTTGAAGAAATTCGGATGACTGTTTCCCCAACTTTGAAAATTATTTCGAGAGATTTTAGAGAGAATTTTGGGAGAGAAAATGTTTAGATCTATTTTCTGGTATTTGGTTTATGAAAACAAGCAAAAAAAAAATGAGAGAAAAAGCTCTCAATTCAGGTGAAAAATGAGTGAAAAGTGAGGTAGTTGCAGTGTTTTTAGACTAAAAACCCCACCTGATTTTCAAAATTTGGAGAATTTGCCATCAGGCCACTCCCCCTATTCCTTTGTTTTACAATTTGCTCCTTTCCCTCCAAAATTCTGAAAATATGCTTTATATGCTATAAAACCTCTTACATATTTCCCTTGTTTTTCAAATTAGTCCCATTTAATTAATATTTTAAATCACCTAATTAAACCCCCATTTTAAATTATTTTTAGATTCCAATTCAACCCAAAATATTTATTTTTACCCAAAAATTATTTAAAACCATAAAATTAATTTTTCTAAAAATAATTTTACTTTTCGAAATATTATTTTCATATTTTTAGATAAAATTAAGCTAACTAATTCAGAATATAAATTGTAATTAACCTGATTAATTCCCAATTTTCACTCGAAACCTGATAAACTTACTTGAAACTACTAGATTTATTTTCAGGGCCTTACAACAGCTATCGTGCCCTTCGCGATATTCTGGCGGTGTCTAGTTTAGTCCCTCCACATGATCCTCGAGTCATTCATTTATCCTGCATCCAAGATAGTACATTTATAAGTTCAATTGAACTTAGTGAGATCCTATACATCAGTTTTCATGAGAAACTCCTAAATTTTTGGAAAAGTAAGATTTCTTGTAAAAAATTAAAACTCCTTGTGTGTTTTAGGAGTTTCCGCAGTTTGACTGGCATTGTCAACGCCCATACTTCTTCTATATAAATCATTGACGGACATGTCGACTGATTTAGTCCAAAGTGTACTCTTCTAGGCAATCCTTTTATGGGACTTAATTCTATGTAGCTTCAACTTAGACATCTATTTTTCCTTCTTGATTTGACTCATAACAAGATAACCATATGCGCAACCATGTTAATTTGTGTCAACTACTAGTGGACATGAAGATATCTCGTCACACGACAGACTATTTTCTAACCCCTTTCAGTCCACTCTGAACTTAATTTAGACTTACTGTATTACCTCGACAATTATCTTATTACGACTTAGCCTGTGTAAAAACCCAACTTTTAGGGAAGACCCATTTAATATTACTCTCATTTGTGGCCTTGAAATTTGAGTCTTAACTGATAAATAAGCACCACTATTCTCGTGGACTTGAACTTGCAAGACATCCCCCACAGGAACTTTTCCACTTTAGACCATTCTACTAAGATATTCCCTATAACAAATAGTTCTTGGTGGCCTAACTCTGTAACACCCTAAAATAGGGCCTAGGAGTTTTAGGGGTATTTTAGGAATTTTAGCTTTAGAGTGCTCAAAATTTCATAGCATGGTAAATCGAGATTATATTCGACTATAGCATTTTAGTTGTTAAGTCAATTTTTGAAAAAGTGTTTTAGAAACCTTTAATTTTAGAAATAGGACTGATTTGTAACAAATTTAAAATAGTAGGCATTTATGTTGCAGCTTTACTAGTTTATAAAATTGAACCTATTTCTTCCCTATCAACATGTTTTCACGTCATTTTCTTTTCCCTTCATTGTGATTGTCGTCCCTTTGATTTCCCTAGCTCTTTCCACTCGATTTTGATTACCAAACTATAAGCTTTTGATTTCCCTCAACACCCAAGCCTTAAACATCCATAGAATCTCTTTAAAACACTAAAAAAATCTAAAGATTCCATCATCTTCTCCAAACGTGGGTTTTCTTGATTTGTGTCAAAACTCGTCTAATCTTTCGTTGAAGGTAATATTTCGAATTCTTTTGAGTTTTTTGTGTTATCTAGTCCTTAAAATTGAAGTATTAGCCATTGAATAGCAAGTTTTTAATAAAAGTAAAAAATAAAGTCATTAATGGTGGATTCCGTGATTTTGGGTAAAAATGTGGTTTTAAATTGTTTTTCTATTAGTTCCAATGTGATTAAGAGGTTTTTAAACTTTGATTAAAGTTTCGTTGAAGATTTCTCATGTTTGAATAAATTTTGTGAAAATTGCCTAAAAGATGTCGATACCATGAACTGAGCATTTTAGTGTAATTTAAAGGTTGGATTAGGCATAGATGATTAATAAGATGAACATAATTCATTTTAGGTGGAAAGGTTAAGCGTAGACTGAGTTATGAGCATTTTAAGTTTGTTATGCTAATGGTTTTGGGCTACTTCAAAACTCAACTTAGGCTTGTGTTTTGGTTGGTTTGAGTGAATCCTTGGCCATTATTTGACTGTGTTTGTTGTATAATTGTTGTGTGTGAAGCCTTAGATTCATTAGGGCCTTCAACAAATTAAAGAAAGAGCTAGATTGAGCTTTTGGCTTTTTGGCGAAAGCATTAGTGGTGAGTGTTTGGAATCACTGCTCGTAGACACGAGTCATGTGTCATTTGGGAATTTAGTAGTAGCCTAAACCCTTACTCTAAATTTTGAGTGTAAGTTTACTTGTATCTATATTTTCCTTGTGCTTTTGTGCTTATATGATTACGAAGCTATGCATAGTGATGAGAAGCTCATATATGTGATATGTTGATATAGTAATCGTTGTGAAAAGTGAAAATGTATGCATGATATATATGTTAGATGACAGTGATAGTGTTTTGCAAAAGATACTAGTAACAATGCACAAATAATCGGTAAATGTTATTTGTTTGATTTAAGATATTTTGGCCTTGTGATCTTGAAACCATTGGATATAGTTAGCATGCCATATGATTGTCACCTATATATATAATGATTTGGGGCATTGAGGCCCTAGGACATGTTTGTAGGGATAAGAGAATATGAGTTAAACTCCATTCAACATGACATGTGAGGAGAAATAACGAGAGTGTTAGCTATATGCTTCACTTCTGGGACATATTTGACTTTATGAGTCTATGTTTGGTGTGATGGAGATCTGTGTATCCAATGAGTGATGATAAAGCTCACTATAAATTTCATAACTCAAGTGCCAAATTATCTTGTATATATATGTGTGTGTGTGTGTGTTGTGTGATGAATGCCTTAATAAATATGTAGTTGCTATGGAAACTATCCTTATAAATGTTATGCAAAAGAACTGTTAGACAATGCATGTTAAAGTGTTACGCGTTACTAAACATGAGACTCTAGTATCGTATATGTATGTGGTTTTTGTGGATGCATGACAGAATGTTTGCATTGTGGTTATTTCACTCATTCACTGAGCTTGTTTAAGCTCACCCACTCTTTTCAACATTTGCAGATTAGTAATGGTTCAGCATGGGCAGTGTGGTTGTCCTAGGGAGTGATCCAAGAAAGACTCGTTTATTCTCATAGGTGTTCTTTCAGTTAATTTTGTATTGAGAAATAAGGCAATGTGGTAGATTTCTTTAGTGCTATGATTCATTTGGATTATTTACCGACTTTGTTTTATTTCAATTTTGGAAGTTTAAGAGTTTATATCTTTGCTTATGTTTATGAACTTTAATAATGGCTTAATGTATCTTGCTTGGTCACGTTTTGACGATTTGAACTATTAAATTTAGCCATTGGATGATTGTTTATCGAAGTAAGTGATGCATGATGCTTAGAATCTTTGGAATGATTTAATTGCACTTGTGTGCTGCATTTTTATGCCCAGGGACAGAGGTATTGATATTCATGATTTAAAATTGATAACTCTATGTTTTAAAACATGAAGGAAGTCAGAATAGAGATTTGGCATCGATACCTTTTCTCGAGTATTGATACTCAGGGTCAAAGTATCGATATTTCATGATAAGTACCGATAATTTTCAAGACTTTGGGATTTAGTCGAGAAACATAATGCAAGTTTGGTATCATTTTTCCAGGTGGTATCGATACCACACAGAGAAAATATCGATACCCTAATGTCAGTATTGTTACCTACGAACACATTTTGTAAATTTTGCTAAATGAACCTTATGCACATTAACGCTTGTTTTTAGGATTATTTTTGATATGGTTTGCATGTAACATTGATAACTAAAAAGTATAATTGACTTAAACCTATACTTTTGATATGTTTTGCACGTAACATTAAGAACTAACAAGTATAATTGACTTAAACCTATACGAATCTTAAAATAGAAGATGCTTTATTTAAAATGAACCTTTACTTGTTGTATATGACATGAGACGGTGATGTGGCATCTCGTATTTAGGCTTGGCGAAGAGGTCGGGTATAGGGTGTTACAAACTCTTTCTTGGGTTTCCCTTGGATGAATTTTATGACATGTGAATATGATATGCGAATTGTGCAAGTATACAATTCGAATCAAGTAATAAAGTGATGAGTGAGTATCGTTCTCATGAGGATCAGATTGAGGCACAAAAGTGGTCAAGTTGTTATAATATAAAATATAATTAATGCTATGGTAAAGTTTTGGTAAGTATGCAGTGGCAATTAAAGGAATAATCATGTGTGCAAAATGTATGCTGACCAATACTGGAAAATGCTAAGGCAAAGTAAGAGTAAAAATGCAATGGCAATTATGGGAATGATGACGTGACTATTAATAAGTAAATGAACATATAGACAACTAAGTATGCTATGATAAAGATTCTATGGCAAAATATAAGGGTCGAGATTACTAAGAATCTATTTTTCCTGTCAGCAATGCGTCAGCAAAATCATACTTAACCTACTGCTCAGAAGAGTTCTAAAGTGGCCAGCTTCTTTTGAAAGTAGAAACCTTAAGTTACCTTGCCTGAATCTATATGCCTTTAATATGGTACCCTACACTATTTCCTTCTATATGAACGCTGCTCTATGTCTAGAGTCTACTACAAGTATCTATCGAGTACTTGTTCATATCATTCAAACACGGTCTAACTAATCTAACATTTTTAGACTTTAGATTAATTTAAGGGTATGCTGCACAGTCGACTATGTCTAGGGATTGCTCACATGCATTTTAAAGAATAAAACAATTGAATGAAACAGTATAATAATTCAGATTTATACTACAGCCATTAAAGGCAGTTAAAGTTTCATCAAAGTAATCCTAACCCTATGAGATTTAACTCATAGGTTGGCAAATTAAGTTCAACTCAAACATCGTTTTCATCACTGTAATTCACGAAGGAACATATTAGAAATAATGGAAGAACATTGGGAAGGTAGCGTTCACTTGCCTAATCCACACTCCAGCTGCACAGTGTCCTTAGGTGGCTGAGAGGGACTGCCTTCATTTTTCCTTTTCCTGTCTCTATTCAATCACTACCTTTTATTGCGCCTAAGGATCTCACCCTCATTTCGTTCTCTAGGGTTTCCTCCTTTTCGTCTTTTTAAATTATTTTTTTCTTTTTTAGGATAATTCCAACAGCCCAAGATTTATCTTGTCCTCTTTTCTAGACAGATTTATTTGGTACAAGGTAGAGTTGGGCTAAAACTGATATGCACTGAATACTAATTGGACACCTTCCCAGCATTGTCACGGCATACGAGTTGGCAATTTGACCACCCTTTTGCCCCAACAAAACTTTACTCCTGTATTTCTTGTTCCTTACTCTGCAGCTACCAATACAACAAAACACATTCTTTCCACAAGCAATTAAAAGTACATAATATTTAAACGCAGCCCAAGTTCTAATTCAATGCTAAAAATACTAATGAAATGTCCTAAAATGAAACTAGATGTACTTAAGTACAAACAATTAACTAGATCCGAAGACATGGAATGTAACTATTTTCAAGAGTTATCAACTTCCACATTAGATAATCTTAAGTGGAATTGCTCGCTATATAGTTTTGACGTATATCCTCTTTCTTTGTAAATCATTGGTGGACTTAATTGATCAGTCAATTTCGGGTGAACATTCCTTTCAAAGTAGTCATTCGCAGACTTTCCACTTTTTTGGCAACCTTTTTTTCAATTAACACTTATGATTTCTAATTTGATGAACCATTCTATAAGCACTTAGCCAGTGATGATTCTACATCAACTATGGCTGACTCTTAATGGAGGATATTTATTTACAAATACCTTGAAAGAAGTACCCCTTCCTTTTATCTTTGCATTTTGGCAGATCCTTTATTTAGCACGCTTACCCATGTTTTCAAACGCACAATGATCATTTTATCAAACAATTCATCGCGTGAGTCATATAGTAACCCCTTTTTTCTTTATGCCTTGACAGGCTTCCCTGTTCATTGTTCTAACAGACTCCATCTTTGCCATACTATGTACCTATTCGCCACTAGATCATACCATGGATAACCATGGACTTTTGATTTTGAAGAATCAGTAAACCCCTTTTGAGGTGTCACCCTAAAGGACCTATATACCGTTTACACGGTGTCACTTCGAAGGACCAGTAGATAATCGTCAACACGATGTCTCCCTGAAGGACCAATAGATAACTGTTAACACGGTGTTTCCCTGAAGGACCAGTAGATAACTGTCAACACGTTGTCGCCCTGAAAGACTAGTAGATAATCGTCAACATGGTGTTGCCCCAAATGATCAGTAGATAACTATCAACAAGGTGTCGCCCTGAAGGACCAATAGATAATGGTCAACATGGTGTCGCCCCAAAGGATTAGTAGATAACCGTCAACACGGTGTCTCCTTGAAGGACCAATAGATAACCATTTCCCAATGCCTCATTGCATCCCCTATCAATCAACTCATTCCTCCATTACGCCAATTTTCCTATCGTTAACTAACCTGCCAAAGTAACTCCCTCCTTACTCTGCCTTTTGATAACTCTCGAAAAGAGTTATATTTCATGCCATTAGACCTAGCTAATTGCTTGTACTTAAGTACATTTTGTTGCATTGTAGGACATCTTAGTTAGCATTTCTAATATTGCATTAGAACTTTGACTGTGTTGGAATTAGGTGCTTTTAATCACTTGCGGTGGAGGTTTTTGTGTGTTAGTGTGGCAGGAACAGGTTTTGGAATGAAGAAATAAAGGAGTGAAATTTTGTCAAAGCAAAGTGTAGACAGTTTGCCAGCACAGATGCCGTGGAAATACTGAGAAGACCAAGTCAACATTTTCTGCGCAATAGTCCCAGCTCAAATTTAAACTTGTACAAGATAAATCTCCCTAAAAAAGGAGAAGATAATCACGAGCTGTTAGTCGACCCTAGCCTAATCTATCTATAAAAGCCGATGAAGGGGACCTCACAAATGGCGAACAAAAAAAAAGTGGGAAAGATCCTTAGGCGTGAATAAAGGTTCGGCTATGCAAAGGAAAGGAAGTCGAAGGCTGTCCTTTTTAGCCATCACAGGATGTTGTGTTGTCGAAGTGTGGACTGGGCAAGCAGAAGCTATTTTCCAAAGTTCTTCCTTTATTTCCATTAGAGTTCCTTCGAAAGATTGAATTGAAGTAGTTGAACACAATGTCGGATAATATTTTGGTTGTTATGGATGTAGTATGTCTCTAATTTACTTAACTGTTTCATTTGATTGTTCTTATTCCTTAATTATAATGCAGGCGATATCTAGACATAGAAGACTGTTCACATACTTATATACTAATTCTAATTCTGAAAGGGTTGGATTGGTTGGATTAAAATTAAATGAAATGAGCAAGTATTCGATAGACACTTGTAGTCGAATCTAGACATAGAGTCGTGATTATATAGAAGGAACCCATGCAAGATATCTAAAAAGCCTATAGACATGGGCAAGGTAACTTAAGGTTTTGCTCTTGCGAGAGGTAGACCATTTTAGAACTCTTCTGTGCAGTAAAGTAGATACAATTTTTCCAAGGCATTATTGACAGTAAGGGTGGATTTTGGGTAATCCCGACCTTCTGGATCAACATCACTCTATTCTTATTCTTTGTCGTAGTAACTTTGCCACAACATATTTAGTTGTTTATTTCTTTGTTTACATTTTATTCGAATAATCACTCTCATTATTGCCATTACATTTCTACTCTCACTTTTTCCATAGCATTTCCAGTTATTCATAAATTCCATCTATCGCATACATCATCACTCCTTTGAATTATCACTGCATACTTACTTTAGTTTCCCATAGCATCTTATTCGTCAGTCTTGCCATAACATTAACCATATTACAATAACTTGGCCAATTTTGTGTCTCAATCTGATCCTCGTGGGAACGATACTCACTCATCACTTTATTACTTGAACCGACGTGCATACTTGCACAAAATCGCACATCATTTTACACGCGACAAGCTTTTGGTGCCGTTGCTAGGGATCGAAATTTTGGTGAAATTTGGTTTGGTTATTGTACTTAGTAGTTTTATTTAACTTAGTGTATTTACTTTTTACAACTTTGCCATCAGTTTATGAGAAGAGGCATTCCTGCTAACACAAAATACCTTTTTGATCTGGAGATTGACAGAAACTTGCAGAGAAAGAGAAAAGAATTGAGAAAAATGGTTGGAAATAGGAATGATCTTAATCTAAATGATCGCAGTGAAAATCCTTCCATTGGATGTGTGGTGGATGATCAAGATAGGACAATTAGAGAGCATGTCGTCCTAATGCTGGATGATCTGAATCCTGGGATAGTTAAACCAAATATACAAGCTCAGCAATTTGAGTTGAAATCGGTAATGTTTTAGATGCTACAAACCATAGGACAGTTCAGTGGACTCCCCAATGAAGACCCACGACTACATTTAAGACTCATTGTAGAAGCATGTGATTTATCCAAACAACATGGTGTTCTTGAAGACACCTTGAGGCTTAAGCTATTCCCGTATTCTTTAAGAGATTGTGCGAGAGTATGGCTAAATGCTTTACCGTCATGAATAGAGGCATCATGGAATGATCTTTGCCAAAGATTCTTGCTATGGTATAACCCACTTACTATGAATGCCAAATTGAGAAATGATATTACGTCTTTTCGGTAGGTGGAGGACGAGACGCTATATGAAGCTTGGAAACAATTTAAGGAGTTAATTTAGAAATGTTTGATGCATGGATTCTAGCACTAGACTCAAATAAAGATGTTTTATAACGGGTTGAATGCGCATACGAGGATGGTAGTTGATGCATCTACCAACGGTACGTTATTGGACAAAACTTATAATGAAGCATATGAGATCTTGGAAAAGATTGTCCATAATGATTATCAATATTTGACCACGAGAGTTGAGATGGGTAAGAGAGCTACTGGTGCCATAGAGCTTGATGCAATCACTTTATTAACGACCGAGATATCTAAAAGAGCACTAGGTTGGGGTAAATCCAACCGATGACAGGTTGTTAGAAGTGTTACGATGATCTAAAAGAGCACTGGGTTGGACCCTTGCCGACATAAAGGGAATTAGCCCTACATTTTGCATGCAAAAAATTTTGTTGGAATATTACCATAGCAAATCCATTGAACAATAGAGACGACTAAATCCAATTATGAAGGAAGTTGCTAAGAAAGAAATTATCAAGTGGCTTGATGCTGGCATTATTTACCCAATTTCAGACAGCTCGTGGGAACCCAAGAAAGGAGGTGTCACGGTAGTAAGTAATGACAACAATGAGCTCATACCAACTTGTACTATTATGGGATGGAGAGTGTGTATGGACTACCGCAGGCTTAACAAGGCATGTCACATCCCAAAAATTGGCTTAGTAGGATTTGGGTTAATGAATCAAGAGAGTGGTCGCTCAAATATTTTATTTTAGATGATCTTTTGATATTAATAAATATCAAGTATAGTGGTTGAGTAGTGGTGGAGCTGTCCATGATGACTTGTGTTCAAATCCCTTCCCTCACATTATTTTCTGTGTGGTGCAATTTTGCCTCAAACCTTAGCAAATGTCACACCATGTTTTAAAAATATATGTTGTAGGAATTAAATCAAGGAAGTGAAGTGGTCAAGTGGTTAAGTGCTCCTAAACTATCCTAGAGGTCCTAAATTCAAGTCCCTTTATTCTAATCTTTTTATTTAATTTTTGCAACATAATTTCCATGAGCATAATGTGCTTGCTGCCTATCCCGTTGTTACCATGTTTAGGAGGATTCTTTACCCTTTTTAAGAGTCAAACTTGCCTTAAGTTGGGGAACATGATCCCCTTTATGCTCCTATGTTCCCTCTTTTTCCTTTCACTTTATTATTGACTATTTGCTATGATTCATTGAACCTAGTCACTGTTGACCAAACTTACCACACCTCTTTGTTGCCCATACCACTCATTTGCTCCCATTCTCTCATTTTTTTTCATGTCTTACCTTTCTATTTTCTCTCCACTTGAAAACAAACACCACCACCTTCAACCACCACATAAAATTCATCCACAGCAAGCTATAGCTTCAGCACCTCCACACTACTATTCAAGGTTCTCTTCCCTTCTTCTTTTCTTTCTATCACCACCTTCACTGCCACCGTCACTGTTATAAGCCACTGTGAACAATCGCGAGAAACCCTTCTTCTTCCATTCATTTTCTTTTCTCTTTTCTTTCAACTTTGTGACTGAACCCTCTCCCTCCTTTTGTATTTTTTCTCACCTCATCGGACCACCATCAGACTACCGTTGCCACTGTCATCATCGCCATTGCGGACGTTGTTTTCTACCGAAATTTGATTTCTCCACTCTTCCTTTCCCTTTCAATCTCTTGCATCTCTTCTAAGGATTTAATCATTATATTTTTAGTTGTTTTGTGTTCAAGACTCATCAATAGTATAGTTTTTTAGATCGTTAAACCTCTCAGCTCCTTCATCAAAACTCATCACTGATTTAGTAGTATTGTTGAGTAGATTAAGTACGTAAAGAGTGTTGGGAACATTCCTTCCCCTTTATTAGTTTTCCTCATAGCCGAATGCTATTAGGACACATTTTTTTTCATGTGTTAACATTTTGTTCATATATTCTTTGAAGGACCAAACAACGCCGATCTAAGAAATCCTTAGCTTGATAATGAAAGCATCGAATCCAAGCATCGTTTTTAAGGGTAACTAAATGGTGAGGATTATTTTGAAAGTTTAAACTTTATGTATTAAAAACAAATTCGATAGATCTACAACTAAAGTAAGTGTTTGGTGTGATAGATTCATCTAATGGCTTAGATCCAAGCGAAACCTCTTCTAGTAGGATTGTAGCCATCGGATCTCGGATTAAGGTGTAGGATCGAACTCTTGATTTGAGTATAATATGTAATATTTTATTTAATATAAAGTGCTATTAAATTAATTAAATTGAGAGTATATTAATTACTCAAGTTGAGTTTAAAAACTCAACCAAGAGGAATCCAAGTAAGTGTCCTAAACCATTAAGTGATGTGAAAACCTATGATTTGTGATGTGTGATGTATGTAATGTTGATCTCAACTCTATGTTATGTGATTTATGGCTAAATTTATGTGTAATGATCTAAACATATGATATATGTATATGTGTGATGAAATCCATGTTTTAATATAAATATATATATATATTAAAGCAAGCTAAAGTGAATGAAAAGTGAAAACTATGTGATATAATAAAATGTGAGCATGTTACATGCATGTGTGTAAAAATTGAGAAATACGAGTTATGAGCATGGTTATGTAAAATATGCGAAAAGTGGATTATATGTGTTAAAATGGCCATATCACATGTATGGGGTGCGATAGTGAAAGCAGGAAGCTATGTGGCAGTTTAACTGGGATTATGTGTCCATTATCAACAATTATGTGGTGACTTGTCCACAATGTAACACCCCTAACCCGTATTCGTCGCCAAAATAGGGTTACGGAGCATTACTATAAAATCGTGACTTAAAATATTTGATTTCAAACATTATATAAATCACAACATAATTCAATAAATCACATGGATAACATCCCTTATTCAAGCCCTCGAGGCCTAAGAAGCATATTAGAAATGATTCGGGACTAAATCGGGAACATTTATAATTTTACGGAAAAAGATAGAAAATTTCATATTGCAAGGGTCACATAGTTGTGACGCACGCCTGTGTCTCAGGCCATGTGGACATTTGAAGTAGGGACACACAGCCGTGTCCCAGCCCGTGTCCGTGCCTATGTAACTCTCTGACTTGGGTCACACGGCCAAGCCAAATGCCCATGTGCCAGGCCATGTAACTCTCGAAATGGCCTCACATGCCCATTTGCCAGGCCGTGTGCTAGGCCATGTAACTGCCTGACTTACAACCATTTGAAACCTACAGGGTACACATGGCTGTGTGTCACACACAGCTGGGATACACTCCCGTGTCTTAGGCCGTGTGGACAAGAAATAGGTCAATTTCAAGCCATTTCTTTCACCCAATTCAAGTTCATACCTACAAGCCATTTGCCCATACAATCAAGCTTCAAAAAAAACCTAAAATATGCATAATAAAGCTAGATCAATATGTATCTATCTATACAACTAATATGACAAAAATCACCTCAATCACAACAATAAAAATACTTAAACATATGTATAATTTAGCCATTCATCAACCATGCATTTATAACCCAATTCCATACCAAACTTACCACTATGACCACATGCCAAAATCACATTCAAACATACCAAATTGGCTAATCAAAACACAACTTCACTTGACCATTTCAACACAACCATCAAAGTATTACAATACCAAAAGTTCATCAACCATAATATCACATTTATAAGCCAAACATAATGACTATCTCATGAAGCACAATTCACCTATACATGCCATTATAACTATGAATTAAAACTTCAAAATCTATTGATATAGTCGTTGGGTAGTGTGATAGATCTCCAATGAATCCAATCGAGCTTCTGATAATCTATAAAACATAGGAAATAAAAATGATGTAAGCATATAATGCTTAGTAAGTTCATAAATCATGAACAAAACTTACCATTTCAATGCATAATCATAAAAATAGACGTGAAAAATACAACACAAGCTTGGCACAAGCCTAAGCATCACCAACAACACAAGTTAGTGCTTAATCACATAACTTAGAAAAATTCTTCACATGGTAAGGCAAATTTCATAATCATAATACATATGAATTCATACTTTTCATAACATGACTATCCATACTTTGATCATCAATACTTCATACCTTTCCATAATTTCATAGTGTAATCAATCAAAACCTTTATCGGTTTATCCTTTTACATGCCCGTTGAACCATTTAGAATAATATCAGATACACGGGAAGCTCATACAAAGTGTGCTAACACATGGTCGAAACCATTCCTTTCCTTATCCTTTACGTAATTGTTCATACGAGTCATAAATGGGCCTGCTCACACAAGCTGACAGTCGAAACGTAGCAACCTGATGCCACTCACACAAGCTAATGAGTATCTGCAACAAATGTCGAAACTTAGCCATCGGTAGGATGATTAGGACCAGCACCCGAAACATGGTAACCCTAATGACACGTCATTCATATCCTATATATTCCTAAGTTTCAAACGGAGCTCGATAGTCATCGTAACATTTTTAGATTTTTCATCGAAGCATAATATGATAGTTAACATAATATCATTTAAATCAAATACATTAAAATGATATTTAAACTTATGAACTTACCTCGATCACAAAAACGATGAAATAAGATCGACTAGTCCGATACTTTATCTTTCCCTTGATCTTGATCCGCACGAGCCTTAACTTAATCTAAATAATCAAATTCAATCCATTCAATATTTATTCTATTCAATTCAATCCAAAATTCATATTTTTGCAAAATTATGCTTTTGCCCTTAATGTTTTGATTTCTTTACAATTTAATCTTTAAGCCCATAAATTAAAATTTGCAATTTCATCCACATACAAAGCTAGTTGAATTCAATTACACTCATAGAAACTCATACAATTCATTATTTCACAATTTCACCTTATATTTTACACATTTCACAAATAAATCCCTAATTGATATTTTCAACAAAAATCACTTTACAAAAGTTGTTTATTTTTCAACAAGGATTCATTTTCTTCCATCAAAAATCTCAAACCACATGAATACATTCATGGAAAAACCCTAACCTTTTAACAAATTTTTAAATTAGTCCATGGGCTAGCTAGATTAAGCTACAACGATCCCGAAAATATAAAAATCATTACAAACGAAGCTAAAATACATACCATGCACAAGAATGCCATGGCTGAACCTAGCATGCTCCCATGGTTTCTTTCCTTTGAATTTTCGTTGAAGATAAAGTGAAAAGATGATAGCTTTTGTCTTTTCTTTATTTTACCAACATATGTTTATTAAACTACAACTTTAACCTTAATTATTAACCTTTAAAATCATTTAAATGGTGTCCATAAAAGTCCACTCAAAACAAAAATGGTCTAATTACAAAATAAATCCCTTAAACATTTATTATCATAGCTATTTAGTACATTTAACTTTTAGAACTCTAATTTTGCACCTTATACGATTTACTCCTTTTTACCAAATTAAGCATGCAAACGATAAAATATCTTAACGAAAATTTTAGACAACCTTTCTAATATGTCATAGACACTAAAATAATAATAAAATAAATATTTTCACATTAGATTTGTTGTCTCAAAACCACTATTTAGATTTTACTAAAAATGGGTTGTTACACACAATTTGATTATGTGGCTGTTATCGACAATTATGTGGTGGCTTGTCCACAATGTGATTATGTGGTCGTTATCGACAACTATGTGGTGGCTTGTCCACAAATGGTGTCTTATTGTATGGTTGGGTTTTGGGGAACTCGATATTGGTGTGTAGCGGAGATGGGTAGGAATTTTTATAAAATGTGCATCGTTTTTAAATATGCATCGATATGATCATGCATAAGTATTAGTGTTATAATTTATGAATTTAATGATGTTTGATACTTTGCGATTGATATATAATTTGATATGTATGTGAATTTATTTGTAATGATCTCACACTAAGCGATTTAAAGCTCATCCACGTTTCTTCTGTGTTTCAGATAATCCTTGTGACTAGGACTTGAATTCGGTCATCAGAGAGGCTCTCGAAAATATGATTTTTTATGGTTATGGGCTTATACTTTATTTTGGGACTTTCATGGACTTTACAATTTTTGTTTGGGATTTTCTTTTAGATTTTGGATTATTTTGGTTTTGTATTTTTTTTGCATAATTTAGGTTTTAAAATTATCATTTAAAAGATTGTGAAAATGACAATTTACAATGGATTTTTTGAAACTAAGTGAAACAAGGCCCAACAAGGGTGTTTTCAAAATCTAGTACTTTGTTTTTAAAACTCAACACTATCTGCTCACAAAATTGATATTTTATAAGATATATTTTAAATTTACATTTTAAAAATGACAAACGACTTTTAGATATACAAATTATCCACTGTGATGTTTTGATTGAAGTACGACGTTTTCTGGAAAATATCAAAAGTTGAGTTTTCTAAAGATAAACAATTTCAAACAAAATTTGGTTTTCTCAAATAAGTTACAATGACGTTTTTAGCAATGTTGATTTTTAAGAGAAAATAGCTAAATTATTTTTTGCACCATCAATATAGCCAATGTGTTCTTCGAGATTTGGCCATAACGTCCAGGCCGGGTTTAGGGTGTTACAAGGCAACTAGGAAGGATCATTTCCCTTTGCCATTCATTGATCAAATGTTAAACAGATTAGCTGGTAATGCTTTTTATTGTTTCCTTTCACGTGTCCATTTGGTACTTTTGCATTCAGGCAGATGTCGTTCGGGTTATGCAATGCCCCGACAACTTTTCAGCGCTGCACGATAGCCATATTCTCGGATATGGTGGAAAATTTCTTTGAATTTTTTATGGATGACTTCTCTGTGTTCAGAAATGATTTTGAAGATTGCTTAAAGAATTTGAAGATGGTTTTATGCCGCTGTGAAGAAACGAATCCAGTATTAAACTGGGAGAAATGCTATTTCATTGTTAGTGAAGGCATTGCCCTTGGACACAGGGTGTCACAATGAGGAATTGAAATAGATAGAGTGAAAATAGAAGTGATTGAAAAATTACCATTGCCTACCAGTGTTAAGAGTATTAGAAGTTTTTTAGGACACGTATGATTTTACAAAAGATTTATCAAGGATATTTTGAAAATATCTAAACCCTTGTGTACTTTACTTGAATAGAATCAACCTTTTAATTTTGATGATCAGTGTTTGCAGGCTTTCGAGGAACTCAAGAAGCGACTTGTAGTAGCACCGATTGTGGTTGCTCTTGAATGGAAATTGCCCTTTGAACTCATGTGCGACGCCAGTGATTATGTTATGGGAGCAGTGTTGTGTCAAAAGAGAAACAATGTACTACATGTAATATATTATGCAAGTAGGATGTTGGTAGAGGCTTAGCTTAATTATACCACTACGGAGAAGGAATTACTGGCAGTGGTCTTTGCATTTGACAAATTCTATTCTTATTTAGTAGGAACAAAGGTCATAGTCTACACAGATCACTCGACTATCAAGTACTTGGTACGGAATAAAGATTCCAAGCCGAGATTGATTAGGTGCATACTCTAGTTACAAGAGTTTGATTTGAAAATTAGAGATCAGAAGGGAATTGAAAATCAAGTGGCTGACTATTTGTCAAGAATAGAATCGAGAAATGAAGATGAAAACAAGAAACTTATTAAGGAAGAATTCCCAGATAAACAATTGCTCATTGCCAAGGCATTAGCTTGGTATGCTGAAATAGTAAACTTCTTAGTAAATGGTGTAATGCCACTTGACTTCAATGCTCATAAAAGATGAAAATTTCTTCACGATGCCAAACAGACTATTGGGATGAGCCATTTCTATTCAAGCATTATGCTGATCAAATAATTCAAAAGTGCGTCCCCAATGATGAGATGCATAGTATCTTAAAACATTCTCATTCAGCCCCATATGGAGGACATTTTGGAGGGATGAAAACAATTGCCAAGGTACTCTAGTCAAGATTCTATTGGCCAAGTTTATTTAAAGATGATCATAAATTTTATAGGTCATGTGATTGTTGTTAGAGAACATGAATGGTGCTTATGAGACAGGAAATGCCGTTGCAAAGTATATTAGAGATTGAACTGTTTGATGTATGGGGAATAGACTTTATGGGTCCGGTTCTACCATCGTGGGCAAGCTATACATACTTTTAGCAGTAAACTATGTTTCTAAGTGGGTAGAAGCAATAGCCCTAGCCTCTATTGATGCTAAGTTGGTATTGAAATTTTTGCATAAGAACATTTTCACATGATTTGGTACATCGAGAGCCATTATCAATGATGAGGGATCCCATTTTGATTGCAAACTGATGGCCAATGCCTTGGGCAGGTATGGGGTGAAACATAGAATTGCCATGGCATATCACCCTCAAACGAATGGGCAAGTTGAAATCTCTAATAAAGAAATTAAACAAATTCTAGAAAAAGTGGTGAATCCATCTCAAAAGGACTACTCTACTAGATTGGATGAAGCTCTATGGGCATACTGAATTGCATTTAAAACACCATTAGGGGTGTCACCTTTTAAACTTGTTTATAGTAAGCCAAGTCATTTACCTGTTGAACTTGAGCATAAAGTGTTTTGGGCAATTAAGAAGCGAAACATGGGCTGCTGCTAGTGACAATAGATTGCTAGAATTGAATGAGATGAAAGAGTTTCGAACACAAGCATATGAGAATGCTCATTTGTATAAGGAAATGACCAAGTGATGGCATAATGCCAGAATTTTTCCAAGGCAATTTGAACCTAGACAGAAGGTATTATTGTTCAATTCCAGGCTCAAATTATTTCCTGGTAAGTTAAAATCTCGATGGTCAGGACCTTTTGAAGTAATTCAAGTGTATTTTCATGGTGCTGTTGTTGTTAAAGACCTAAGAATAGGGACTACATTCAAGGTTAATGGACAACGCTTGAAACATTACTGGGGTGCTTCTATAGAGTGTGACAATCAAAGCGTTAGCCTTCGTGATGTTTGAAATTTTTTCTTTTCGTTAATAAGTAGTTTTTTTTTTATTTCCCATTATTATTTTTATTCTCTTTATTTTTAATACAATTTCATTTTTGTTTTTTTATTATGAATAGGAGCAGAATAAAAGAAGTGGGATTTGTTAGTGTGTACTGAGTAGTAGTTTTCCACAACATTACAGAGAAACATTATGCCATGAAAAACTGAATGATGAGGTGTTAATAAAAGAGTTGACCGATTAGAAAATTCCAAAGGAAAGATTTTTAGGCAGTTGTATTTAGTGAATATTGGGAAACCCAAAGTATGAAGCCCACAATGTAAGGATCATTTATTTCATTCCCCCTCCAAAAGTCTTTTCCGTTTTTAACTTTTCCTCCACGTCATAACCCTTTTTCCTCACATTTCCCATTCCCCAAAAACTGTCATCATTATCCTTTTTATTTTCTTAAAACTGTTCATGTTTCCCACTTCTCACAAAATTCACATTTTTACAGTTTTCTCGTCTTCAACATCTCTACTATTTGATGTTTACTCTATTATTTTTATTTTCTGTTTCCCTAACTTTCTCTTCATTGCTCGTGTAAAGGGTACTTCTAAAATAATAGAATATTCGCGCGCTGGCACCCTATAGCCTAAGATATTCTTCAATGTTGCTGCAGCCATAAGGTATTTAACTAATATTCTAAAGCGGCCATTTTGCTTTGAATATGGATTTTTTTTTAAGGATGAACCGCACATGGGGTACAATGAATCGGTATCCTTGATTGTAGAAAAGCACAACTGAAGCAGATTTTGTCTACACGAAGGGGATGTTGTGGGTAAAGTGGTAAAAGAGTTTTACGCTCATGTAAATTCCCCAGATTCTCCCTTCATTTATGTGAGGGGTAAATCTATGCTATCCAACGAAGACCATATTAATGCCCAGTTCAGTATCGAGGAGGTTAGAGATGAGCATTCTGAATTTGCCAAGAATATTACACTAGAGGGGTTGACAAAAGTATTGGAAGATTTATGCGTTGAAGGAACGTAGTGGATTATTTTAGGCTAGGAGTGTTACAAGGTTGAAAGAGCTACATTTAAACCAATTGGGAAGGTGTGGTACCACTTTTTAAGGAGTCGTCTTATCCTATTTATGCATAACATGATTGTTTAGAAAGAAAGAATGTTGTTGTTGCATTTTATTTTACAAGGAAGAAAGATAAATGTAGGGAAGATTATCTTCCAAGAGGTCCATAGGTGTGTTGATAATAATGCTGGGAACTTGAATTTTCCTTCCCTTATTTTTGTCCTATGTAAGACGATTATTTCCTAATTTGAGTCTGACTTGACTTTAACTAGCGAACCCCAATTCACAACTTGACTAGTGAACCCCAGTTCGTAACTCAACTGGCGATCATCAGTCCACCAAACCAACTAGCAAACTTAACTTGCAATAAATTTGGCAATCCACCTTACCACATCTTTTGGTGTATACTGCAATGTCGAAACACTGGCAAACTCCTTACTGATACTCTTTTGGCTAACTCCCCAATTCGCCAAAGTACTGGCTAACCCCTAATTCACCAAAACATTGGCAAACACTTACTTGCGAGGCCAAAAATTCTAGGCTCGACCTCGGGATGCTACAATTCTCCCCCACATTAAGGCATTTCGTCCTTGAAATGTTCACCTTCAAACAGTTGAGGATATTGTTTCTTCATTGCTTCTTTTGTTTCCTAGGTAGCTTCGCTTGTCTTATATTTTCGCCATAACACTTTGACTAAAGGAATCCTCTTGTTTCTCTAAACTTTTACTTTGTGATCCAAAATCCTAATTGGTTCTTCTTCGTATGAAAAATTAGGTCACATTTCAATGTTATTTGATGATACTACATGAGTTCATTTGCGAGACTGAAGACAAGGTGAAAATGATATGCAAGAGGTTAAAAGCCTCTTTAGATGGACAAAAGTCCTATACTGAATTGAAATAGTGAGACGTTGAGCATCAAGTGGGTGAGCATGTGTTTCTTAAGGTATCACCATGGAAGAAAGTCCTAAGGTTTGGGTGTAAGGGAAAGTTATGTTCAAGATTCATTGGTCCTTATGAAGTGGTGGAAAGAATTGATCCTATAGCATATCGACTAAAGTTGCCCAGCGAACTTGATCCAATTCATGATATATTTCATGTATCCATGTTGAGGAAATATCGTACAGACCCATCCAATGTAGTATCATCAAATAACATTTCAAGGTGAACACCTCCTCCAATATAGTACCTCAAAGGGTGCCATATGAATACTTGCTTGGTAGTTGTTGTTATAGGCAATTTTTCCAAAGGTAAATAACGTTCCCAGCTTCCCACAAACTCTAAAACATAGCTTCATAACATGTCTTCCAATACTTGTCTCACTCTCTCTAATTGGCCATCTGTCTGAGAATAATAAGCAATACTGAATTAAAGTTTCAAACCCAAAGCTTCTTGCAAACTCTTTCAAAATCTTGAAGTGAATCGAGGATCTTGATTGGAAGTAATGGAAATTGGCACACCATGTAGTCTCACTATCTTAACAATGTAAACCTCTGTGAGCCTTTGCAAAGAATAACTTGTGCGAATAGATAAACAGTGCGAACACTTTGTTAAGTGATTTTCAATGACCCAAGTTGCATCCTTCTTGGTTGTAGTCAGTGGCAAACTTGACACAAAATCCATGGTGATCCTTTCTCCCTTTCATTCTTGAATCTTGAGAGGCTGAAGCAGTCCTAAAGGATATTGATGTTCTACTTTGACTTTCTGGCAAATTAGGCACTTTGCCACAAAATCTGTAATGGCTCACTTCAAACCAGATAACCAATACAGTTTGTGGAGGTCATGATACATCTTATTGCTTTCTGGGTGCATTATATATGGACTGTGTGGGGTTCATTAAAGATAACTTGTTGCAACTTCTTATCATTTGGTATCGAAAATCTTCCATGGAAACAAAGTATCCATTCTTCTTTTAGTGTAAAGTCCCCTCACACTCCTTGCTCCATTAAGTGAACCCTCTTCGCCAACTCTTCATCTGAGGCTTATTTATCCTTGATCTGTTGTGACAACGTTGGACTCACTTTCAATTCAGCAAGCAATCTCCCGTCAGTAGTCACACCTAGCTGCACGAATAGAGCTCATAGCTCACCTATAGACTTCCTGCTCAATGTATCTCCTACCACGCTTACTTTACCAGGGTGATACTTTATCACATAGTCATAATCCTTCAACAACTCTATCAACCTTTTTTGTCGTAGGTTCAACTCCTTCTGCGTGAGTAAGTACTTGAGACTTTTATGGTCTATGTAGATGATACACTTCTCACAATATAAGTAGTGTCGCCAAATCTTAAATATGAAAACTACTGTTGCTAACTCCATATCGTGGGTTAGGTAGTTACGCTCATACTTTCAGTTGCCTGGAAGCATAAGCTACCAACTTCCCTTCCTATATCAGCACGCATCCCAGCCTTGTATGTGAGGCATCACTGTAACCCACAAATTCCTTCACTGGTTCTAGTTGAATAAACACAAGTGCATTACTGAGGATCTCCTTAAACTTGTCAAAGCTCTACTGCCTTTTTCCAATGCATGCGAATGACTCTTTCTTCTGGAGTAACTTTTTTAGTGGTGCTGCTATAGTGGCAAACCCCTCAACAAACCTGTGAGCCCTAAGAAGCTTTGCACTTCAATGACACTTTTTGGCGATCTCCACTCCATGATGTCTTTGATCTTCCTTGGGTCTGCGTGAACCCTTTCAGCTAAAACTACGTGCCCCAAAAACTTAACTTTCTAATCTATCGTAATTCGATGTAGAAGATAAAACTAGTTTCCACATTTAAGGAGCTTGAATACAAGCATTTTCGTTATGTTTTAATTGAGTTTATTTATTTTTACTTACATTCAATAAAATGTGCAAATCACGTCTTTTATTGACCTTAAGGGACTAATGACGTCTAAGGGAGAGCTATTGTACTTTGTGAGTGTGCAGGAGACCATTCAAAGACAATATGGGTCAATCTTGGAACCTATGTCACAATACGGGAGATCTAATGTCGCAACATAGGTTAAGGGTGTCGCAACATACCCCTGAAGACAGCTGTAGAGGAGTAGATTAGTTGCTATGTCACGACACAAGTCTTGTTGTGTCACGACATCGACTTTGTGGCAAGAATAAAACATGAAGCAAGGCTATTTTAGTATGCATAGTCAAACTTAAAGCTCGGGAACGTCAGCTAACCTAGGATTAAGGACGACGGCTACCTAAAGGATATAAATAGGCTCATTTGGTACACATTATAGACATCATTCGATTAGTTGATATTCTTTCTTTAGATTTAATTTCTTAGGTTTTTACAGTTTCATTTATTTTGTTATTTATTTTCTTTCAAGAGATCTGAGTTGTAAATGAGATCAACTCTTATGGATTCACATTCATTATCAATATCGATCAGGCTTTTCTTAAACTATCTACTATTCATTTATTATGATTAATTGTTCCATCTACTCAATGTTGTTTATGAAAGCCATAAGGAACTAATCCATCTATGGGGGATTAACGAATAGAAGCATGATCTTTTAACTATTTTGTAGGGTTATTAGATGGATAAATTGTTTGGGAAAGGAAGAGCGTGAAACAAACCTTAGGCTTGACAACCCTGGGAAGTCATCAAGGTCAGAATTAACCCAAAATTAGTATTGCCCATTCATGAACACCTTGACCCCAAACCAGTCTGGACTATGAGGTTAGAAGATAAATAGTTCTTGCTGATGCATTATGTTAGTGGAAAATTAGAAGATCTTACTAGGGTAGCGACTAGTTGATTGACGAAGAACTTGAGACGACAGTTGATTCCCATCTTCAGATTTGATTCACTTTATTTCTCCCTATTTCTTGCAATTTTAATTCTTTTATGTTATTTTATTGTATTATTTTAAAAACCCTAAAAAATTTCTCTTATTTTACTATTGTACTATAACTTTTTAAAAATATTAACTAGATCTTTAAATGTTTAGGTTAAGATTGATTTAGTACTTGCCTCCCTTGGGTACGATCCTCAGAGTACTCACTCACTTCGTAGTAAAATCTATATTATAAATCAACCCGTATACTTACAGATACCACCTCTTAATTCTCCAATTTATTGTAGTATTCACATTCTGGACGTTAGTACGTCTAGAGGCGGTCAAGTTGTTGGCACCGTTGCCAGGGAGGCAACGTCACTAGGTTAATTTTAATTTTTGCACATTAAGAGAATAATTAGGAAATTTGTAGGTTATAGTTACAACTGTGAATTTATTCTGTTAATTAAGATGACTAACATTGTTTTTTTAGGAATCTTAAGTACTATCAAACAAAGAGTTAGTTAGCTCAAAGCCATGGATGACATTTATTACCTGTGGTCCGGTGAAGACCTCGATTATTACAAAGATATCTACGAAGAAGGAGTCTATGAAGATTGGGAGATCTAGGAAAATCAACGATTACTAATGTTGGGATTAAGTCAACTCCAAAGAGAAATTGTGGTTCTTTCCCAAAATGATGATGACCGCAATAACATGCCATCAGAAAGGTACCAAGAGGTGCCAAGTTCAAAATTATAAGTGCGTGCGAAGAACATGTCATCATAAGTGCTTGTGAAGAAGGAGAAACCCTAGACTGTTATCCACTTTAGCCGAGAGAAAAATATTTAGATGAATTAAACGAAACTCTAGAAAGAGAAGATATGGAGTTAGCGGAGGAAATTGACAGTAAATCAAAAAATCAAATAAATCAGGAACTCATCGTTCCCAAAGTCCTGGGAAATATTGACAAAGCTGAACCATAAGAACAATATAATTTAGACTCACCAACAGAGATGATGATAATTAGGACTGAGTTACTAGAAGAATGTTTATCAATTCAAAAGTTTACAAAACAAAAAAACGAGAAACCAACAAGCCCGACGGATGAGCCTAAATTGACCATTCTTTTCGAATCCCTTGTCTTAAACCAATCAACCCATAACTCTATAAATCTAGGAATTTTCCAAATATTGAAAAAAATGGGAAAAGTATATATTGATAGAACTTATGATTATATAGAAGGGTTCAGTCAAATCGAACAATAAATGTGTACAAGTATCGAGTTACGGCCACTATAGAATGTTCGATTCTCCTGAGAACCAGCTAAGGGAATTATCTACAGGCCAATGAATGAACCTAAAATCCTATAGAGACAGCACTTCAGTATTATAATACAACAGTTTTTCTTAATTCTTTTTCCAAGTGCATTACAAAGTTCTTTTGAAAAGCCATACTTGATCAATGAAAATGATAGATACCTTATAGACATCAAGTGTGAGACGCAATCTTCAAAATTCTTTCAGAATAAAAATGCTGAATATCAAGTAGAAAAGTTGTGTAGGTATACGACTTCACCAATCATCAATAGTTATGACCTGCGAAAAGAGTTGTTGGTCATTAAGGTAGGACGGAAAGGTAAATTTAGGGAAAGGGACAACCGCGGATGATTAGAATGGCATGATGAGTCCTAGACTAATATAGATAGAAAAAATTACAATGAGTCCAACAGTGCATATTGACTGAGCTGATGGATGAGTCTAGTAAAAAAACCTAACATTTTCTTATCATTAGATTATTATTAACTGTACTAACGATATATCCCACTAACCTAGTTGTTAATGTAGGTCAAAGACAAGCACGTAAAGCATTTTGGATATCAAAAATCCAGGAAATAAGGTCAATGTCACGACACAAACACTTTTGTGTCACAACATGAAGGTCAGCAACGAAGAAGTTTGAAAATTGACCCACTGTCATGATATCACTAACCTATGTCGCGACATAGAAGACAATTTCTCAGAATTTTAAAACTGTAGGGTGTGTTACAACATCGAACCCCGATGTCACGACATAGGTAGTCTGCCAGGGAAGTCATGACATGAAACCCCTGTGTTATAACATCGCATTAAATTTTCTTTAGGATTGACCCGACCCGACTATGCAAGTCGATGGAATAATCATTATTTTACCCAAACTTTAACCCTAAACATAAAAATACCCCCTAACCTAATCTAACTTCATTCTAAACACTTACTCTTCTAAAACCTCTCCAAAACCCTTATCCTCTAAACCCTATTTCCTCCTAAAAATCCTATGTTCCTAATTCTTCATTCCCAATCCAAGAAGCTACATCAGAGGAAATCAATATCAATACACACCAAGAAGAAACGCACATGAGTTCAACAAGCAATGAAGTTCATGTATTCTTAATCCTCTTTTACTGTTCTATTCAATATTATTATTATTTTACTTATAGAATCTAGTGAGAATGCCTCTACATAAGAGCAAAAGAACTCCTGTTCCAGAAACCTTACGTGTTTTAGACTCTATTCGATTCTATAATGCCAATATGGAAAAATATTTTCTAGAGTCACAAGGGAGACTTTTAATTCAGGAACGAGAGTTCGAACCTTTAATGACCCACTGCAAAGAAATCAAGACTTTGGTGTGTTATCATCAATGGGAGCATTTTTGCATTACTCCCATGAATAATACAAATATATTTATGGTTCATGAATTCTATTCATCCCTTAAGGACCAAATGAATAAGTGAGGCTATAATGCTGTAATAACTGATGTTGAAGTGCGAAGGAAAGACATTCCAATTTCCCTTAATGATATCTGTGAATTTTATAACGTCCCATTTTATGAAAAAGATTTTATTAATAATACGAATTTAGACATATTTCAAAACATTTGCATGGAATACGTTATAAAATATTTAACACAGGGTAGGGGTAGTTGGAACTATAGGCCATACACTAAGCGTCTTAGGAATTTTAATCAAGCTATTATGTTTCATGTTACAAAAATGTGGATGCAATTCATTGGCACTAGAATTGCACCCACATTGAATGTTTCTAATGTTAATGTATTTCGAGCTGTCTTCTTATGCAATATCCTACAGCGACAATAAATTTGTGTAGGGTGCTGGATCTTTTGAGAGATGAAACAATACGTACAGAGCCAAAAAGTTGGACTTTTCTTCCCCCACCTCCTAACAGCTCTATGCAACCAGGCAGAGGTGCCAACGAGCGAAAATGAGCAATTTATGAAACCAACGAGGAGTATCATCGGAGACACCTTATATACCCAATATGTTAAGCTTCAGTGGAAGCAAATAACTGAATGGAATCAAATGAGGAAGAAAAAAATGGATGTACTAGCATCACTCAAATAAAAAGATCACCCAAAGGTTAAAAAGGGATCTCGCGAAGACATAGATGCGAAACTTGATGGAATTATTCGATGGATGCAGGAGACAGGACTAGTACTCCAAGAATTCGAAAGGATGAATGGCCTACGATCTCCAAATTATCCCCTATATATGTTTAGGCCGACTTCGACTCATAAGGATGTGGGGGTTAATCTTGAGGAGGAAGGTGCTGCTCAGGAATACCTTGGAATAGAGGACGAGTACGAAGTGGCATTTCAGCCACAATTTTCTAGATCCTCGCCCTATCTTCCATTGCACCTAATTTTACTAGAAACATCCTATTTTCTATTGCTACAAAAGTCACAGGTTCCTTGGTAAACCATAATGATTTTAGCACACTATACATAACTTCCTTATTAAATTTTTATTTAATCATGAGTTTACCGACAACCCATGCCTCATAGCCCTTCAAATTCGATGTTGACATATTTTGACACACCAACCTCTTAATGTCAGTTTTTGAAAATGTCAATCTAGGCATCATTGCATTAAGATTTTCTGCCATAATGAGCGCCCACAAGGAGCCCACAAAGAAACAACATGGACCACCTTCCTAACATACACAAAAGAGGGGAGACATCACTCTGCTCCTTCGACCCTCACAGTCTAAAAAATGATGCAAACCACCCTGAAACGAGAAACAACACTAAATTACACCAAAACCAGTCAAAGGGAAACCCACCAAATGACAAGATTCTAAAGGAGATCACAAACAGAAGAAAACGAAGGCAACCCAGCCAATGTTACTCCAAAATTTAACCCAAAGCCAAAATAGTCGATAAAAAAAGCCTGAAGTTGAGATAGATCCACCAATGCAAAGCACACCACCAACCATCCCTACAAATCAAAACAATGACAACCAAACATAGAAGAAGAACCAGAAAAATAGCGACGTCGAAACAAGAAGAAGACCAAAAATAAATAAATAAATTTCCAAGAAAGAAAAATAAGAGATGAGCAAAAAACAAAACAAAAAAAAACTCAAACGAGCAAGAAAGTATAAAGAACCAGCCAAGAAGATAACCCTAAACATCTAAAAACAACTAAACCAACAAAATAGCCAAATACAAAACTAAACAATAAGAATAAAATAATAAAAGAAAACTGTTAAAAGAGAAAAGAAATAAAAATAGAGAAGTAAAATAAAGCAAGAAAGTTCGTTACAAAATTGATGTTAATAGATGCCGTCCAACCAACAAAAGCAACATTCCTTTATGACGTATAAAGGGAAGTTTAAGCAAAAGAACTTAAAAGTTCATGCAAGAAATGATAAAGACCACCACTCAAACAATACAGCTCCCAAGACTAAACATTTAATCATTATGTTTTTCACAAATCTACCAAGAAGCACCGCATCAACAATCGCACTGTAGAGCACAACTTCTTTGTTCGCTTGAGTGATGGACACCAAGACAACCGCCATCCAAATATTTTCACAAAAGAACACTGACGGACTACCAGAACATAGACCTCCGTCCAATTGAAACCCTCAGGGTACAAAGAAGAAAATAAGAACACCAATTGCCCAAATCTTTTGAGAGAATTTTTCGCTACAGTTTAGGGATATGATTTCGAAAAACTTCATGCATTATAAAAAGGTTATTTTAGGGAAAAAACAATGTCACATATTATAAAATCCGTGACTCATAAAGCCGATTCGAGGTAAGTGCTCTTTAGATATGAAACTATAGACCGCGAAAACTATAGGAAACTATAGATTGAGATAAACTCTAGATCATGAAAAATAATAAAAAGTGAGACTCGTATATACCAATAAAATGAAACTTCGATTGAAAAGTTCAAGTGATAACGATAAAACATATTCCTATTGACAGCATACATAAAATTTAAAATGAGTACCCCCGGAGTTAAGACTAGAGGAATGAAAGCTCATAGAGAGCTGGGTCAGGGAACCCAAGTTGACTCATCTGCATCCTAAGTGCGAACCTTTGAGCCTATAGTAGAAAATGTGGAATGCGCACCTACTGTTGAGGAGAGTCAACAAGAGCCTGGGAACGAGGCTATATTGTAGGCCATGTTACGAGAATTAGAACGAATAGCACGTGCCCAACTGGAGCTAACAGTCGTGGCATTATTGCTGAGAGGCTCCGTTTGAGTAGGATTGAGTTATTTAGGTGTGTTGTTGGGATGACCCCCACTGTAGCCGTGTATTGGTTGGAGGCTATAGAGCAAATGCTTGATAATATGGAGTGCACCTTGGAGTAAAAACTTAAGGGGACTATGTCATTACTACGTGAAGAGGCCTACCATTGGTGGCAGGCCATTATGAGAGGTACTCAAGCCAATCGATTGACGTGGGAATATTTTTTGGAGGCCTTCTAGAAGAAATATGTAGGCACGAGGTACATAGAGGCCAGAAGGCTAGAATTTATTAAGCTCAGACAGGGAGATATGTTCATGGCTGATTACGAGGCTGAGTTCCTAAGGCTTAGCCGTTATGCTCTTGGTATGGTAGCAAATGAGCAAGATAAGTGCGCCTAATTTAAGTTTGGGCTAAGATCTAAATTGATGATGCAAGTATCTCTGCTTCAAGAGAGGATCTTTGAAGCTTTAGTGGAGAAGACTAAGATTTGTAAAGAGGTCAGGCACATTGAGCTCGAACGAAAAGAGCAAGCAAGAGTTCCTGCAAAGAGAGATTTCAGCCCTAGTGGTCAGACTTAATGCCGAGTTAAGCGGGCTAGAGATGATCGACCCTGTCAGAACTTTGTAGCAGCGGGAGATAGAAACCAGAATTATGCCACCTGTCACAAAAAGACATCCGAGTGAGTGTCGACGAGGCATGGGTGTATGCCTAAAATATGGATAATAGAATCATAAGATCCAAGATTGTTCTCAACTGAATAAGCAAATGAAAGACAAAGTCAGAATCGTGCATCAAATCAAAGAGTTGGTCAACAATGACACCAAGCTCTGGGTCAAAATAGAGGCGATAATGCTGAGAAGAGACAACGAGCACTAGGTCAAAGTGCTAACTGAGTTGATGTGAGGCAACCAACACTTGTGTATGTGGCTAGACGCTGAGAGGTTCCTGATGTAATATATGTGATAGCAGGTACCTTTATTGTTCATGCTATTCCTTACTTTGCATTGATAGATAATGGCTCTACCCATTTATATGTATCATGTGTGATGGCTAAAATACTGGGTATTCAAGTAGAGGAAACTGTTAGTGATTTGACTATTCTTAGTCTCTTAAGGTAATATATGCATGTAAATAAGATCTATAAGCGATATCTGTTGCAAGTCTAAGGTGAGGTATTTCCTGTCAACCTAATGGAACTACCCTTTAGAGAATTTTATCTCATTTTTGGTATGGACTGGTTGAGTGAATATTCAGTTATCCTTGATTGTGACACTAAATGAATTACTCTGAGGACTTCTGCCAGGAATGAGATAATCATGGTTGGGGAACATCAGAATTATCTACCTAATGTGATCTCTACCTTGGTAGCGGAGAAATTGGTTCGTAAAGGGTGTGATGCTTAGCTTGCGTACATTTTGGATACGAATGTAGATAGTGTGGAATTGCAGAATATTCATGTGGTGTAAGAGTTTCCCAATGTCTTTCCTAATGAGCTGCCTAATTTACCTCTAAAGTGTGAGGTTGAGTTCAGAATTGAGTTACTATCTAGGATAGCACCGGTGTCCATTGCACCCTATCTCATGGCACTTAAAGATCTTAAGGAGCTCAGGGAACAGTTACAAGAGTTACTTGATCATGGCTTTATAAGGCTAAGTGTGTCGTTGTGTGGAGCTCCAGTACTTTTTGTAAAAAAGAAGGATGGGTCTATGAGGCTATGCATTGATTATCTATGGCTGAATAAGCTAACTATGAAAAATAAGTATCCATTGCCAAGGATTGATGACCTATTCGATCAATTTTGAGGTGCTACGGTTTTCTCTAAGATAGATCTAAGGTCGGGATACTATTAGCTATAAGTGAAAGAAGTTGATGTGCCGAAGACTGCTTTTAGGACTCGATATGGGCACTAAGAGTTTTTAGTGATGCCCCTTCGGTCTTACAAATGCTTCCGCCCCTGTCATGGACCTAATGAATAAAGTCTTTCAGCCCTATCTCGATTAATTTTTTGTGATCTTCATTAATGACATCTTGATTTACTCCGAGTCTGAGTTGAAACTCGATGAACACTTAAGATTAGTCCTTCAAACCTTACGTGAGAGACGACTGTATGCGAAGCATAGTAAGTGTAAGTTTTGGCTTCAAAAGGTGATGTTTTTTAGACATGTGGTATATATTGAGGTTATCCGTCTGGACCCGAAGAAAATCAAGGCTATCCTAGATTTGAAGCAGCAAAGGAATGTTAGTGAAATTCAGTGTTTTCTTGGGCTTCCTAGCTATTATCGGAGGTTTGTTGAGGGATTCTCATTGATTGCGGCTCCCATGACTATGCTATTAAGAAAGATTGCACTATTTAAGTGGACTGATAAGCAGCGGGCTAGTTTTGAGAAGCTTAAGATAGTTCTGACTCAAGCACTCGTGTTGATCCAACCCAAGTCTAGGAAAGATTATGTGATCTAAAGTAATGCTTCTCATTTCGTTCATAGTTGTGTATTGATACAAGATGAGAAAGTTGTGGCCTATACTTCGAGACAACTTAAACCACATGTGTTGAATTATCCGACACATGATTTGGATTTGGCTACTGTAGTTTTCTCTCTAAATATATGGAGGCATTATCTTTATGGGGAGAAATCTGTCATCTATATGGATCATAAGAGTCTTAAATATCTCTTCACCCCGAATGAGTTAAACTTAAGATAGAGACATTGGATCAAACTTCTGAAAGACTATGACTATACCATCTAGGTAACGCTAATGTGGTGGCAGATGCATTGAGTAGGAACTCTATGTCTGAGTTGTGGGCAATGGTTGCTAGATTGAGTTTATTTAATGATGGGGGTATACTTACGGGTTTCACTTTAGAGCCACATGTGAAACTCATTGAAGAGGGTAAAACTTCGAATTTCACTTTTAACTCTGATAAAGTTCTGTGTTATTGTGGGAGATTTTATGTACCTTCCGATTTTGAGTTGAGGCAGTCCATACTTCGGGAAGCGCATAACAACCCTTACGCTATGCATCCTGAAGGTAGTAAGATTTATCGGGATTTTTGTCAGTAGTATTGGTGGCCAAGACTTAAGCTTGATGTGACGGACTTTGTGGCAAGATGCTTGACGTGCCAACAAGTCAATTTCCTTCTGGTTTGTTTCAGCCTATTCAAGTCCTTTATTGGAAATGGGAGCATATTGTCATGGATTTTGTTAGTGGGCTACCTTTGTCGCCATCTAAGAAAGACTCCATTTGGATAATAGTTGATCTATTGACAAAGTCCGCTCATTTTCTGCCAGTGTGCTCCGATTATTCCTTGCCGAGGTTGACTAGATTATATATCGCTAAAATTGTGAGACTTCATGGGGTACCTATTTTGATCATATCAGATCGGGATACTCGTTTCACATCACATTTTTGGAAGAGTCTGCATGAGGCCCTTGGTATGAGATGGAATTTTAGTACAGCTTACCATCCACAGTCCGATAGATAGTGATGGTCACTAAACTAACTATAAATACGAGAAAGGCAAGCGCACCTATCAAACAATAGCATAGCTATGGTGAGTAGAGAATATCGTATCCACGAGGACTAAAACTACTAGTAATTACCATTTTTCTATTATTTAGCCGACAAATTGGAGTGATTATTCTTAATCTAAAATTTCTAAACTAATTTAACTAAGAACACAACAGAGAATGAATGAGGAAGTAATCGAAAGATACCAATGAGATAGACAATACCCAGGAAAGAATCTGTCTAGACGTCACTTATTATTATGAATCTAAATTAAACGATTTATTCACTTGTGACTTGATACATAGAAATCCCTAAATTATGTTAATATCTCTTTCGAAAGTAAGAACAACTGACTCTAGGTTGATTAATTGAAATAACTTTCTAATTAAAACCCCTATCATCGCATTAACTCGATCTATAGATTCCCTTATTAGATTTGACTCTAATCTGGTAGATTTATATCATCCTAATTCTAGGATTGCATGCAACTCCACTCAATTATGCTAGATCTACTCTTAAATAGGGACTTTTGCTCTACTTAAATAAGCATAATAAACATGAATTAATATCTCGAAAATATTAAAACAAGAAATAAACATACATAATTGAGAACTAGAACCAAGTATTTATCAACAGAAATTAAATAATAGAATTCATCATAGGTTTCATCTCCTCTAGGTATCTAGGGGATTAATTCATAATCCTGAATGAAAACATCTCAAAGTCAGAAAAACCACAAGAGATAAAGAAACTCAATAAAACTACGAAAGAAATTAAAAGTATATCTTCAATCTTGATGGAGATCTGCTTCTGAGTTGGCTCCGATGGTGTTCTTCGAGTGTTTTCTTCAATCTTCTCTAATGGCTCCCTTTTATATTCTTCTAATTTGTATTTATAGTCTTTAAAATGCTTATAAAACCTAAAAATTGGGTTTTTCTGCGTATTTGGGAAGCAAGGTGTGAAATCGACATGGGCTGGCACATGGGCGTGTGGCCAACCTGTGTGGAAATGCTCAGGCCGTGTGGCTCCTAAAAATAACTCTATTTGTCAGATTTTGGCTTGTTTTTCACTCCTTTCACTCCCAAATGTTCTCTTAATTATAGAAACATGAAGTTAAAGGATTAGTATCATCAAATTCACTTATTTGCACAATTAATCATCCAAAAATGCATTAAGAATAAGATTAAAATATGTTACTTTTATAGCTTATCAAATATCCCCACACTTAAGCGTTTGCTTGCTCTCAAGCAAAATCCTCAACCTTCATTAAAATTAATCTTTCTCAACTTATAATTCTCATAATAATGTTTTCGAATAATTCACAAATAATCATACATTGACAATTCAACTAAAAATGCACTAAAGATTCAAACAATTCAAGTCGAAAAGTTTTAAAGCACGAAAACATTAGGTATTTCCCTTTGTCTAAGTAATTACCTTTAATTCAAAATCGACAAGAATTGACATCCTCAATAAACATTCACTCAAATCACTCAAAATGTTTAAAGTTCAAGAATAAGCACTCAATAATCAAACAAGAAAGGTCATTACCATAGGCTTACAAGAAAATCAAATCTCCATCACTATAAAATGATATGATACACAAATCGAAAGGAATTTAAGAGGTTGTAGTGGGGCTTAGGTTAATGGAGTGGAGAAAGACTGAAAAAGTTGGTTAAAATCGAGATCGAATTGATAAATTACCAAACTAGAAAAATAAACAAATGCTGAATTAAGAACTATTCTAGAATAAGAAAATGAGCTTATTCTCAAAATATGAATTTAACTATTCAAGCTCAATCAATAAGACTAATTAATAATCAATTTTTTTCGATCTTCTTTTTTGAACAATAAGAAATAATTCAGCGAATCAAACAAAAGAGCATAGTTAGGCAACTAACCAAATCAAATCTCGACAGAAAGGGAGTCAATAAAACGAGAAAAAGTCTCAACGAAAAAATGAGTTATGGATTAACATTAATGGGAAAATCAAGAAACGATGTGTTAGGCTCAATGAGGTTCACTAAGGGTTAATTACGAAGGTAGGCTTTTTATGGGATAAGTGGGTTAAAATCAAAGTGCATTTATCATCTCATTATATCAAATCAAAGGTGTGGCGATTGTATCGCACTATTTGATATCCGATAGATTTTTTGCATTATTAATTATTCAGTGGTTTCACCAAATCGAGCTATGCTCATAATGTTTTAGAGTTTGGTAGACGTGTTCTGGGGAACTCGTGGTGTGTAGCGGATGGCATGGGTAGGAACCTTTTTGCATTGCATCATGTGCACGACATATTCGAATGTTATTGATTTATGCTACGTATTGTATTTTGCTGTATTGAATGATATCGAAATTAATGATTGTTACTCGAGTGAATGATGACCTATGCTCATACACCGTTTGACGTCAATTTGATAATGGCTAAGTAATGACATGAAATTCCTATGATGATTCTATTTTCTTCTATTAATTCTAATATGTTTCACTATATTTGATGTTTTTTCCTGTTTAAATAATTATTCAACTCACACTAAGCTTTTCATAAGCTTACCCCTTAATAGTGTTTAAATTTTTAAGTAAACCTCAAAATTAGGACTGGACTCGGCATTCGTTGAATCAACTTGGACCTCAAATTATTATTATTTAGTTAAGTATTATTAAGTCTTTATTGGTTTTGCCTTGTAATTTTTAATTATTTCTGGTCTGTGGCTTGGTAACTTTTCTTTTGGGGATTTTTGCATACATGAATTACTCAAGCATAATAACTGGATAATACAAGATATCGGGCTTAAGTAAAATTTGATACTGTTCCCTAGTTTCCACTACATTGCAATGGAACTATTTTTGAAAAACAAATCGATAAGGCAACTAATTTTCCAAAATGACTTGAAAAATGGTTTTTCCGTTGCATTAGTTTAACTTCGAGTTTTTATTAAAGAAGAGCGACAAACAAATAGTTTTTCTAAAACAACACTATCAACAATAAAATGAATCTTAAGTATACACGACCTAATGAATGAATGCTTTGAAGCTAACTCAAAGTACAACTATGGTTTTCTCTAAAATAAGTTTATTTAAGGTCTTCAAAAGTAATGTAAGTTAGCTTAGCCATTTCAGTGGCTAATGTAGTTTTCTCAATCTAGCCATAACGTCTAGGCCGGATTGAGAGGTTAGATTTAGTGGTATCAGAGCCTTATTCAAAACCTCGAACTGAGTTTTTAAATCTACTTAAGTCTGCATGCATGCATACATGAAAAAGGAAAAATTTGGGAAAAACAAACCATAAAGAATTTTGAAAATGATATTCTACAAAGAAAATCAGGTCTGAGACTTCGGTGCCGGTTGTCATAAGAAAGATACTATTAAGTTATAGGTAAACACTTGAGGTGTACTACTGTAGACATAAAATTGAAATAGTTAGTATTTAATTTTTCTTTGAAACTGTAAGATAGGAAATCAAAAATTGACTTAAGTTAGCTAGTGATGATTTTTTCTGAAACTGCAGATCAAATTTAAGATCATAGGATATATAATTCACAACTGTAGAATGAGGAACTATGGGGCTCAACGTCGAGCTACCCAATTTGAGTCATTTGCTTTTCAAAGAATTGTGCCTAACCCTAACAAGACTAACATCGTGATTGCCTACTTCTGAAGGCGAAAACCAGAAGGTTAGGGATGATGCATTGTTTGTCCCCAAACGATATTAGGAGTTTTAGAAAATGTTTTCAAGATTATGGTTGAAAGGACTTATATGGAGGGAGAGACTAAACACTTGGAGTACAAAAGAAAGGAAAAGAATAAAGTTTGAAAAAGGAGAGAGTCTGCTTCCACTAGACCAAATCTGTGACCTTTAAAGTGGGCCAGATGAGTAAGACCTCAATGAAAGGTTGTAGTAGTTATTATTGGAGAAACTGTTAGATTAGCTAGGATTCCAATTTGTAGATATTGTGGTCAACGTCATGTAGTAGAGTTTTTGTTAAACTTGGGAATTGGAGTAGAGGAATCTGCTAGTAATGTTTCCGTAATTAGATCTACAAGATATATGTTGAGAATTTAAGGAGACGCATTGTTTGGAATTGTGTTGGATTAGAGTTGCGTAGCGAAAGCTTGGTGGCCTATTTGAAGGAAAATGGGTAACAAAATTTGTGACTAAGATAATTTCGAGGACGAAATTTCTTTAAGGAGGGGAGAATTGTAACATCCCAAAAATTAGGGGTTAGTAGAATCGAATTTGTGAATCGAGAGAGAGTGATCATGCCTTAATTCTTTAAATTATTTATGCATTTTTAGAAAATAAATGAGGTATTGGTTTGTTGGTTAAGTGTTAGTGTAACGTTTCTTGAAAC
>JABEZY010274077.1:0-12841 GCA_013467495.1 Gossypium gossypioides | reverse complement strand
TACTGGCTTGAGGAGTCGACTTTATTGTAGATTTTAGATTAACTTGATGCTCTACCTACTTTTGATGTTCTTTATTATAAGAGTCTTTAAGAGATAAGTTAGGTAGCATAGCAGTTTCATCAAAAACATCTCTACTAATCATAAATTTTCTATTTTCAGGACACCGTAACTTATACCCTTTTACATCAATTTTATAACCAAGAAAAAATAATTAAATGAACCTCGATTCTAATTTTTCATTATCAACATGATCATACGCAGGGCACCCAAAGATCTTTAAATCAGAACCATCAGTAGGATTACCAGACCATATCTCTAGTGGAATCTTTTTCTCAATGGCAATGGATGGAGATCAGTTGGTAAAGAAAATGCAGTAGAGGCTGCTTCGGCCCGAAACGACTTCAGTAAGTTTGCATTCGACAAAATACATCGAACTTTCTCCATGATTATTCTGTTCATTTGTTCTGCAATGCCATTTTGTTGTGGAGTATGACGAAGTGTCAAATGTTTCACAATCCCTTCTAACTTGCATAGTTTATTAAACTCATCAAAACAGAACTCTAAATCATTGTCTATGCGGAGGTGTTTTATTTGTTTTCCCGTCTATTTTTCAATTATAGTTTTTTAATACTTAAATGCAGAAAATACATGCATTTCTGCTTCAAGAAAAATGCCCAAGCTTTTCTAGAAAAATCATCAATAAGTGTTAGCATTTAATTAGCTCCACCTCTCGAAGGCACTCTAGATGGCCCCCACAGATCAGAATGAATATATTTCATCGTTCCCTTTGTGTTATGGATTTCTCTAGTGAATCAAACTCTTTTTTGCTTCCCAAAAACACAGTGCTCAAAAAACTTCAGTTTACAAATTTCTTGCCCATCAAGAAGTCTTCTTTTGCTCAATTCTGCTATGCCATTCTCACTTATATGCCCTAGGCGCATATGTCAAAGTCTAGTAACATCATCATCTAACAAGAAAGAGGAAGCGATAGTTGCATCACTAGTAATAGTAGAACCCTACAAAATATGTAACTTGACAGTCTTTTTCTGTCCTTTCATTACAACGAGGGAACATTTAGAAATCTTTAAAACCCCACTTTCAGCTATGTATTTGTACCCTTTTGAATCAAGAGTACTCAACGAAATTTTCTTTCTCTTTAATTCTGGAATATGTTACTAAGTGTTTTGACAACTCCATCAAACATCTTAACTTTAATCGTTCCAACACGTACGATTTTACACGAAGCATTATTTCCTATCAAAATAACACCTTCAGACACTATTTCGTAAGTTATAAACCAACCTTGACTGGAACTCATATGGAAGATACAGCTCGAATTAAGGATCCACTCATCACTCACTTTAGAACTGTTGACAAAAGCGACTAGAAGTTCACTATCGCTCAGTCTTCTACAACATCAACTTCACCAGATTTTTCTGGTTGTTTTCCTTTTTGATTCGCAGCCTCCTTTTTAATCTTGTTTTGCAGCTTATAGCACTCAGATTTAATGTACCTTTTCTTCCTACAGAAGTTACAAGTTTTACCTATATTTGAAGACTTCGATCTACCCTTAGATTTACCTCAAGGATTCTGTTCTTGTGTCCTTCCATGATCATCATCAGCATTCCGATCTTGTCTCTTACGGACAATGAGACCCTCTCTCTAACAATCGGATTTAACCATAAGATGCTTCATCTTATTATACGAGGTCAAAGAATCATAAACCTCATCAACTGTGAGAGACTCGTAGCTATATAAAATTGTATCTCTAAAGGTTGAATAAGACAAAGACAACGAACAAAGTAGAATCAACCCTAGATCTTCCTTATCATATTGAACCTCTACGACCTCCAAGTTTGAGAAAATTTCTTTAAACACTGTTAACTATTCATGCACAGACACACCTTCCTCCAAACGATGAGCTTAAATATGTTGCTTCATATGCAACTTATTGGTTAGAGTTTTCGACATACATATTTGTTCCAGCCTCTTCCATAATGYAGCGACAGTCTTTTYCTTCATCATATCCTATAAAATTTCGTTAGACAAATGTAGATGTAACAGTGTTAACGCCTTTTGATCCTTACGCTTCTTTTTTTCCTCCGCCAATATCAAAGGCATCTTATTTATCCCTAGCAGGGAATCTTCTAAGCCCATCTGTGCAAGAACTACCTGCATCTTTATCTACTACAACACGAATCTAGTATTGCGATCCAACAGCGAAATTTCATACTTCAAAAATGTCATTATAATGATTGAGAAGAACAACCCGAAAGCTCTGATACCAATTTGTAAAAAAATAGAATATCGATAATGACAATGTATCGCAAAGAAAAGAGAAAAAAATAAAGAACACACAGATTTTACATGGAAACCCTTTCGAGAAAAAACCACGGACAGAGAAGAATATAATTCACTATGTTGAATTCAAATTAATACAAGAGGAGTAGACTATGTCTATATATAGACTTGTAAAACCATATTCTAATAGAAAGAGTGTAGTAAGTTTGAATGTAACACTCTAAACCCGGCCTAGACGTCTAGCCCAAGTTTAGAGAGTTACATCATCGATCCTCAAATGCCACACATATAACACAATACTGCTAAACCATAATTCGCATAACAATCATCACAAATATTAGTTAAGTATAAAATCTTTCAAAGTCCTACTATCAAATTTTATCGAACTTCCTAAAATAGTAAATTAAAGAAGATAAGAGCTTGACTAAGCTTCCGCAGCGCCAACCCGTTCAAGACTGAGTATCACCTTAATCCAACCAACAATAAAGTGTGTTGTAAACTCAGTGCATGACAAAGTTTATTCACATAAACACATTTACTAAACAGTGTCTGTATTTCAAAATTTGATTTGATACAAAACATTGCTAATTCAGATCTAAGATAGAGTGATTTTAAATACAGAAACATATATTAGTTTCATATATATAACAAATCAGAGTTAGATACAGATATTCCTAACCTCCTATCCGCTACACACTATCTTTGTCCAACCTATCACACCATGTGGGGTTAAAACACCCACCCATCCCTACACACCACAGAGTGTCTATCTGACACGTGTACAAAAACACAGCTTAGCTGCTAGATCGTAATACGGTGAAACGCTAGAATCAAAGTGAACATATGGTGGCTTAGCCACTAATTTATAACAGATCACTTCATTCTTCTTAATATCCCAATCTATGCGTATGCAGAGAACCAATATCGACAAGTAGATAGTAAGACACAATATTAGACTAAGTATCACAGTATACGTATGGTATAGAATTTATGCAAAGATCATCATTTCAGACCATTCATACCATGAAAATATTAAAACCAGTCTTAGGTAACATTTACGGCCTCAAAAATGTATTCAGGCCCTTTTATGTACGCCACAAAACCTAGACACACGGCTGTGTCCTTGCCCGTGTTGTTTACACGGTCTAGGCACATGCCCATGTATCTATCAATGTGTCCATTGATAGTGAGTTATACGGCCCAGACACACGCCTGTGCCCGTTGGTCGTGTGAACTCTGCACTGATATAGCCACACACGGCCTAGACACACGCCCGTGTGCCTTACCCATGTGGCCTCAAGTCGATGAACAGTGAGTCACACGGTCACCTACACAGCCTGCCACCAGGTCATGTGGCTCACACGGTCTGGAAACACACCCGTGTGCCTGGCCGTGTGGCGTTGACAACCACCATTTTTGGCGACTAAAACTTGAAAAATTTAAGGTTTCCGGTGCGCACCTAGTTTCGCTTTGACAGAAAACAATGCAGAGACTACCTAGAACCTAATTAACCATCCAATAATCAATTACAGCATCGTTTTCAATAACCTACTAAAATTCATCATACCATCAAAATCATGTCAAAAGTTTCGACGCAACCCAAACTCAATTCGCATACTTACCGCGCACGAAACAGAAAAAAATAGGCTAACGCAGTGGAGTAACGTCTCTTGTAATATCCTCACCTAAAAACAACCAATCAATGGATTAAACAGAATGTTCAAGAAAACAAGCAAAATCTCGTTTCTGTAGAATAGTGTTAACACAACAAAACTTACAAAACGGATGAGATAACGAAAGAACTTACACAATAATCAAACAGTCGACCTCTCAGGCAACGAAAAATTCTCGATTAATACAGAATCAAATACCGTAAAAAGAAAAAGAAAAGAACAAAAAAAGAAGAACTAAACTTAGAAAAAAGAAGAAGGAACGATAGAATTTATTCAGACTATTTTAAGTTAACCACCATCCCACATTTATAAAAAAAAGTATTTCCTAACGCATACGATGGGACTCGAACTCGGGACCAAATAGGATACAGACAGATGCTTAACCAGTGAACCAGCAGGCTAATTCTTGACACCAATTTACGCAGAATTGCACTTAACTACATAACACATGGGTTAAGGTTGTTTTAAAATAACAAAACTTTTAAACGATGCAACTCAAACCCTAAACCTTAAACACAAAAGCAGAGCATAGAACCAGAGATACATAAATCTAATTACTGCAGATTCTTACAACTAAATTCTTAAAATTTTGGAGTGTTACGACTCTCTCCCCTAAAAGAAATTTTGGCCTCAAAATTTTACATGAGTAAAAAAGATACGGAGAGAACAGGCTGATTGATTCTTTAGGTTCTCACGTGGCTTCTTCAGTACCATGGTTTCGCCACAAAAATTTTACTAGCGGAACAATTTTCTTCCTCAGCACCTTAATATCATGTTTCAAGATTTGGACAGGTTCCTCTTCAAATGTTAAATCCGATCGCAATTCGATTTCGTTGACAGTAACAATATGTGACAGATCTGACCAATGCCGTCTTAGCATCGAGATATGAAACACATCATGAATTCGATCCAGCTCCGGTGGTAATTTTAGTTGGTATGCAATGAGTCCGACACGCTTTAAGATACGGTAAAGCCCAATGAACCTCGGGCTCAGCTTACCCTTACGTCCAAATCAGATGACCTTTTTCCACGGTGATACTCTCAGAAAAACTTGACCACCAACAGAAAACTTGATGTCTTTTCTTTCTAAATCGGCATAAGACTTTTGTCGATCAGATGTGACCTTCAGACGGCTTCGAATTAATCTCACAGTGTTTTCAGTTTTAGAAACTAACTTAGGACCTAGAACCAGACGTTTACTTATTTTTGTCCAATATAACGGAGTACGACACCTACGACCAGACAAAGCTTCGTATGGTGCTATCTGAATACTAGAATAAAAGCTATTATTGTATGCAAACTTAGCCAACGGTAGATAGTCCTCCCAGCTACCCCGAAAGTCTATCATACAACGCCGAAGCATATCTTCTAGGATCTGAATAACTCGCTCCGACTGTCCGTTGGTCTGAAGGTGGTATGTCGTGCTGAAATTAAGTTAGGTGCCTAAGGCCTCATGAATTTTCTTCTAGAACCGAGACATAAATCGCAGATATCTATCAGAGATGATTGAGACTGGAATTTCGTGTGGTCTCACAATTTTGATAATGTACAGTTTAGATAACTTCTATAAGGAGTAATCTGTTCGGATGGGTATAAAGTGGGCAGATTTAGTCAATCGATCAACGATAACCCAAATCGAATCTTTCTTGGTGGGGGTTAAAGACAACCCACTAACAAAATCTATTGTTACCCGCTCCTACTTCCACTGAAGAATCTTAACTGGCTGAAGCAATCTAGACGGTAATTGATATTTCGCCTTAACCTTTTGACACATCAGACAATGGGACACAAAAGTGACTATCTTTTGTTTCAATTCGGGCCACCAATAGAGCTTTTGGAGATCTCGATACATTATGTTCCCACCAGGATGCATAGCGCAAGGACTACTATATGCCTCTTGAAGGACCAAATACCTCAACTCTTTATCATTAGATACACAAACCCGACCTTTGAAACACAACACATTATCACTGTTCAAACTAAAATCGAAAGTCTTGTTCGAATCAACATGTTGCAAACGCTGAACTAAGGACTCATCGCTCAACTGTTTAGCTCAAATTTGCTCTACCTAAATCGGTTTAACCTGTAATTCTACTAATAGCCCCCTATCCTCAACCAAACTTAGACAAGCTAACATTGCTCTCAGGTCAGTCATCGCTCTCCGGCTAAGAGCATCAACTACCACATTAGCCTTACCCGGATGATACTCTATCGTGCAATCATAATCTTTAAGTAACTCAACCCATTGGCGCTGGCGAAGATTTAACTCTTTTTAGGTTAACAAATACTTGAGACTCTTGTGATTGGTGTAAATAATACACCTTTCACCATACAAATAATGTCTTCAGATTTTTAGAGCAAACACAATCACAACCAACTCCAGATCTTGCGTAGGGTAGATACCCTCGTGTGTCTTAAGCTGTCGCGATGCGTAAGAGACCACCTTAACTTCTTGCATAAGCACACAACTTAATCCGACATGTGAAGCATCACTGTATACCACAAACTTCCGACTCGATTCTGGTTGAACTAAAACAGGAGCTTGTGTCAGAATAGAATTGAGCTTATCGAAACTAGACTATTGTGCCTCAGACCACAAGAATGGAGCATTCTTATGTAGTAGCTTCGTTAGAGGTGATGCAATAAAAGAAAATCCTTCGATGAACCTTCGGTAGTAACCGGTAAAACCCAGGAAACTACGAAGCTTAGATACATTTTTGGGTTGTTTCCATTCGATAATAGCTTCTATTTTCTTGAGATCAACTCGAATCCCCTCGACTGTCACCATATGTCCTAGAAAAGTGACTTTTTGCAACTAAAACTCGCACTTACTGAACTTGGCATACAACTGTTTTTCTCGGAGTATCTGAAATATAATGCGAAGATGATCATTATGCTCAATTTTAGTTTTAGAGTAGATTAGGATATCATCGATAAAAACCACTACAAATTGATCCAAGTACGATTGGAATACCCGATTCATTAAATCCATAAACGCCACCGGAGCATTCGTTAAACCAAAAGGCATTACCAAAAACTCGTAATCTCCATAACGAGTCCTGAAGGTAGTTTTGTACATATTAGTCTCTTTGACCTTGAGCTGATGGTAATTAGAGTGTAGATTGATTTTAAAGAAGATAGACGCTCCTCGAAACTAGTCGAACAAATTGTCAATCCTCGGCAACGGGTACTTATTCTTGATTGTCAACTTGTTTAACTGTCTATAATCTATGCACATTCTCATCGACCCGTCTTTCTTCTTAACAAACAATACCGATGCTTCCTATAGAGACACACTCGGTCAAATGAATCCCCTATCAAAAAGTTCCTGTAGCTGTGCTTTTAGCTCGGTAAGCTCTTTCGGTGCCATGCAGTAGGGCACAATGGACACCAAAGTAGTACTCAGTAACAGATCAATTCCAAACTCCACATCTCTATTCGGAGGTACTCCAGACAATTCTTTGAGAAAGATGCTCGGGAACTCCTTCACGATGCGGATATCTTTCACCGAAAGTTTTACGAAAACATAATCGGATACGTAAGCAAGGTATGCCTCGCACCCCTTTCAGACTAACTTATCTGCTACAAGAGCGAATATTACATTAGAGAGGTAATCTCGACACTCACCAACCGTGACCACCTCGTCAGTCTCATTCGATCTCAGAGTAACTCTCTAGTTGCACAATCTAGACTGACTCGATACTCAACAAGCCAATCCATTCCTAAAATTAAATTAAACTCATTAAAGGGTAATTCCATTAAATCAGCTGGAAATACCATACCCTGGAGCTCTAGGGATACCCGTCTGTATACTTTATCAACTTGAACTGACTGACCCAAAGGACTAATCACAGAAAAATCTCTAGCCGTATTTTTAGCGGTTAAACCCAGATTTACAGAAACAACACTAGCTATGTACGAGTGAGTAGAACCAATTTCAATGAGAGCATAATACGAAACAGAATGAATAAAGAAGGTACCTACAATGACATCAGCATCATCGCTCTCCTCGCGGCGTCTCGCTGCATAAACTAATACCCGCTGATGAGCCTCAGTCTAACCTGCACCTTTACTTGGTGCTCTCTTGTCCTTTTTAAGATCCATTACCACCCTTACCAGTACCATGACCTCTGGATTTGGTCGATGGGGGTAATCCCTAACTCAATGCTCCATTGACCTGTAACGGATACACGCTCTTAACTTCCTTCAGCACTCACCCGGATGGCGCTACCCACAATCACTGCACAACTGAATCTCAGTCATTACAACTGGTGCCTTGGCCCTCGGCGGCCTATCAAATCTTGCCCACTTCTTAGGACGCTGACCAAAATCAGAGGGACCCAAATCTCTCTTAATATTATTTTGATCCTTCTCATGATCACGCTGCTCGCGCTCAGTACACTTTACTTCTTCCATTATCTTTGCTTTGTCAACTAGGACCGTAAAAACTCGCTTTCTCTAAAGAGCTATCAGAACTCACAAATTATATCTCAATCCCTCCTCAAATCGCACGCACTTGTTGTAGTCGAATGCTACTAAAGTCTGTACATACCTACTCGGTCGTAGAAACTCGACTTCATATTCAGCCACAGATTGGTCGCCCTGAACTAGGCTCATAAACTCGCATTGGCAAGCCTCAACATAACTCACCCCCACATACTTACCCTAGAAGAGATTCTTAAAATAATCTCAGTTAACCTATTTAGGTTGAGCACCTTGTTCAACTGACAGCTACCACTAATAAGCTTCGTCCAGGAGTAGGGACACAGTACCCTTTAATTTCTGAGTGGGAGTACAGTCAAGATTTTTCATGATACGCTCAGTAGCCTCGAGCCAATATTTAGCAACAGTTTAGCCCCATTCGACCAGAGTCGTTCAGTAACCGACCTTCAATTTCTCGATCCCAAAAGGGTCCTTACGACTCTTTTAGTGCTCGAATCATGGCCTAGGACAGTGCGTCGTCCTCAGCCGTCAAAGTCTGGGACTCCGTCTTTGTAGTGAGAGTACCAACAGTCTCGCTAGTCTCTAGATTGGGCATACTACCCATAGAGGATGACTCTACTCGAGCTCCTCCTCGGCGTCTTCGATGCCCCCGAATACTACGTCCACGACTACCGCGTAAACTCATTATGACAACTAGCTACAATGTCAGAGTACAAATTAGTTCAAACATCCAACATGATGATTTCACCAGTTCACATCAAAACATTTAACCAAACAACTGTTTAGGAATTATAATATTTACAACAGAACAAAAATACTTACAGGGTCAGCGTCAGAGGCTCGGTCATTTATTAAAGTTTCGGTGTTTCCATATTAATTTAGATATTAAGTTACCACTAAACTATTTTTCTAACACTTTATAAGCCCAAACACAGTCCGAGTGTTGACAAACATGGCTCTAATACCACTAAATATAACACCCTAAACCTGACATAGACGTCCAGCCTAAGTTTAGAAAGTTACATCATCGATCCTCAAGTGGCACACATATAACACAATACTGTTAAACCATACTTTGCATAATAATCATAAAAAATATTAGTTAAGTATATAATCTTTCAAAGTTCTACTATCAAAGTTTATTGAACTTCCTCAAATAGTAAATTAAAGAAGATAAGAGCTTGACCGAGCTTCTACGAAACCAACCTGTTCAAGACTGAGTACCACCTACAATCCAACCAATAATAAAGTGAGTTGTAAACTTAATATATGAAGAAGTTTGTTCACATTGCTAATTCAGATCCAAGATTTGTATTCTAAGATTTGATTTGATACAGAACATTACTAATTCAGATCCAAGACAGAGTGATTTCAAATACAGAAACATATATCAGTTTCATATACAAAACAGATTAGAGTCAGATGCAGATATTCATAACCTCCCATCCGTTACACACCATCTTCGTCTATCCCATCACACCATGTGGGGTTAAAACAAATACCTATCTTTACACACCATAGAGTGTCTATCTAACACGTGTACAGAAACACAACTTAGCTATTAGATTGTAATAGGCAAAACGTCGAAATTAGAACGAACATATGGTGGCTTAGCCACTAATTTATAACGGATCACTTCATTCTTCTTAATATCCCAACCCATGCATATGCAGGGAACCAATATCCACAAGTAGATAGTACAACACAATATTAGACTAAGTATCATAGTGTAAGTACGGTATAGAATTCATGTAAAGATCATCAGTTCAGACCATTCATACCATGGAAACATCAAAACCAGCCTTATATAACATTTACGGCCTTAAAAATGTATTTGGGCCCTTTTATGAGCACCACACGGCCTGGACACACGGTTGTGTCCTTGCCCGTATGGTTCACACGGCCTAGGCACACGCCCATGCCTCTGGCCGTGTGGTTTTATACCATAAACAATGAGTTACACGGTCCAAACACACGTCTGTGTCCTTGGTCGTATGGTCTTATACCATAAACAGTGAGTTATACAGCCCAGACACACGTCCGTGTCCGTTGGTTGTGTGAACCTTGCACTGATACAGCCACACACGGCCTAGACACATGCCCGTGTGCCTTGCCTATATGGCTTCAAGTCACTAAAAAGTGAGTCACACAGTCACCCGTACGGCCTGCCACCAGGCCATGTGGCTCACACTGCCTGGACACACGCCAGTGTGCCTAGCCGTGTGGCGTTGACAGCCACTATTTTCGACGACTGAAACTTGTAAATTTTAAGGTTTTCGGTACGCACCTGGTTTCACTTTGACAGAAAATAATGCAAAGACTACCCGGAACCTAATTAACCATCTAATAATCAATTATACCATCGTTTTCAATAATTTACTAAAATTCATCATACCGTCAAAATCATGTCGAAAGTTTCGACGCAACCCCAAATTAATTCACACACTTACTGCGCACGAAATAGAGGAAAACAAGCTAACGCAATGGAGTAACGTCTCTTGTAATATCCTCGCCTAAAAATAACTATTCAAGGGTTTAAACAGAATGTTCAAGCAAACGAGCAAAATCCTGTTTCGACAGAATAGTGTTAACACAACGAAACTCACAAAATGAAGGAGATAATGACGGAACTTACACAATAATCAAACAGTCGATCTCATAGGCAATGAAAAATTCTCGATTAATACAAAATCAAATACTATAAAAAGAAAAAGAAAAAAAAACCAAACTTAGAAAAAGAAAGAAGGAACGATAGAATTTCTTTAGACTATTTTAAGTTAACCACCATCCCACATTCCGACATTTACAAAAAAAAAAATTTTAACACATATGATAGGACTCAAACTCGGGACCAGACATGATACAGGCAGATACTTAACCAGTGAACCAGTAAACTAATTCTTGATTCTAATTTATGCAGAATTGCACTTAACTATATAACACATGGGTTAAGGTTGTTTTAAAATAACAAAACTTTTAAATGATACAACTCGAACTCTAGACCTTAAACACAAAAGTAGAGCACAGAACCAGAGATACAAAAATCTAATTACTGTAGATTCTCACAACTAAATTCTTAAAATTTTGGGGCGTTACATTGAAACACCTTATTTTAATCAATATCAAATATATGAAGTTTAATAAGGTTTTTAAACCTTATTTTAAAATAAAATAAAAGAAGTGTAGTTTTATATAGATTTTACTTTTATTTTATTTTACTACTGTATTTTATTTTTATAAGGATACGGGTTACTCAATTCTAACATCTTCTTTAATATTTAGGATTTTAAATGCCTCGTGGCCTTAGCTTTTCCATTTTTTCGAGGGAGTCAAAAACTTGTGGTGTAAAATTATGGGGGACCATCATTTTATGTACGTTTTTAATTTGTTTGTTGGTTCGATTCTTTAAAAGTCTCATACCATATGCCACACGTTTCACCTCCGGCATACTTACCATTATTTGTTTCTTTTTTTTTTCATTTCTTGTAGCTTCAAATAAGTCACTGCAAATTAAATCCCAACTTTTTTTTGGCCCATGCTAGATATCGAGCTCAACGAGTTCACTTGGTTAACATCAGACAACAATTGTAGTTGGTTCATACTATATTGTGCTTTAGATGTTTGGTGAAGATCTCTCGTAGGTTCTATGCCAAAAAGCCAACTGTTGTTGAGCCTGTTATAACTGGAGAGTCGGGGTAGTTAAGGAAGATGAAGAAGAAGGTAGATAAGACAATATAAAGTTTAATGGAGTAAAAAAGGGCTAAAGATCCTTTATTCATCGTGGGCCAGGGTATTTATAGGGGGATAGGCCCTTTTCTTGAAGTGACATGTCACTAATAGTACAGATGGTGGCTAGCCTGTGTGGTTGGCAAGTGGCAGGTCCATTACATGTCAGTTGTCGTTAAATGTAATATTACGTGGGTCTTCTTTGACATTTTCTTTACTAAAGTAATACAAAGTTAATAAGCTTTAATGGTCCCTTAGTGGTCCACTCCTAGGGATGAGAGTGTGTCGCTAATTGGGGGTGACTTAATGGAAGGTTCGCTAAAAGCGGTGGCTCGATAGAGAGGTCAACAATTTGGCTAAAGACGGGTGACTTCCTTATGGGCAATGTGAAGCATGCAAGTGGCTGGTCCTTGGGTGACAAGTCGAATGGTGCCACCTAGGCCGTTTCTCATGCTACCACATGTCTTAGCCAGGGTAGGGGCATAATAGGGATTCCATGGTTTGAAATTAAAGTACGGATGCTTAGTTTCAAATTTCCGTAAAATATAATGACCTCCACGAGAATTAGATCAAAATAAAATTGATAGTAATACTTTTTCTACCCAACAGCCAAAGCTCCTTGGGTTGCTCAACGACGGTCTTACTTCCCGCTCAACAACGTAATTCGTACCCGATGTTTCTGTTTCGGCCGCCATTAC
>JABEZY010274017.1:0-11960 GCA_013467495.1 Gossypium gossypioides | reverse complement strand
TTTTTTTTTTTTTAATGAAAAAACTATCTAAATTAAACTAACATAGACAAAAAATTTATTATTCTATCAATCTCAAAAATAGATAATAACTCTTCAGGAATGTCTTCGAATACCTGCATATCTGTACTCTTTTCTGTAGCCATTTAGGCAATGCGATTTGCAACTTGGTTTCTTTCCCTCGGAATATGCTTTATCTTCCACTGTTATAACACAAGCTCATATGAATCCTTCGTATCAACGTTGTGAATGAATCTGCCAAGTGTACATCTTAAATAGATTTGATGAGACGAGCTCTAGATTATCAGTGTGGATCACAACCTTTTGATACCCTTTTCTTTGGATGAGAGTCAATCCATCTAAGATACCCTAGAGTTCACCATAAACTTATTCTTGATGGTTAATGTTTATAGGTCATATATGTGCATAAGGTGCATAAGTGTTTGTAATTGAACTCAATTGGTAAGTTCCAATATGGTTTGACATAAGTACTAATTGGTATTTGAATAGTTTGGATGGATTGTTTGAATGGAATTTGATGGAATGTACGGAAAAGGATAGTTTTGTAATAGGTTGAACTAATGTTGAATTGGTTTTGAATAGAAATGGTTAAATGACTTGTTTTGATTTGAAATGTTATGAGTTTGAAATGTTTTTAGGTGAACATATTGATTGGTTTGATTGGAAACTTTGAAATAGGTACCAAATTATTCATTTTTACCAAAAACAGAGTTCACGTCCTAACGACCTACCTACCTCGTCACAATGTCGGCTGATAGTGAGTCACATCGTGACATCGAGTGCCCTGAGATCACGACATGACAAACTGTTTGGTGACGCCACAATGTGAGAGAGATGATGTCACAACGTCAGCCCTGAAGTTTTAAAACTTTACAATTTGGTTCCATTTCGTGCTCAGGTTGACAAAAGAGCTTTCAGAAGCTCGATTAAGACTCGGAATTGATTATTTCACCTAAAATTATTGTGATTGACATTGAATTGTAGGTGTGGATGATTATATTATTGTGTATTTGATTGTAGTTGCACCGACAACGAATGTAGCATTCCGTAACTTGGACCCGACAATCAAATCGGGTGAGGGGTGTTATATTGGTGTTCTGATATTAGAATAGATCTTCAAATTTCCTTTTCGACGATGTAAAGTACACCCAAAATGGAGTCATGGAGCTCAAGAAATGATCGAAACACTAAGAAGTGTTCCGGTTGGAAGTTCTGAATGTGTCCAAATTGCAAATTTAGGATCTTTAAACATTGGATTGTCACTCATCATCTTGGATCAATTTTAGGCTTAGTTTATTTAAGCTTAAGGTTCCATATATTGACATCTTCTTCCCAAACATGTTTTACTTGCAAATTCTACACGAAATATTTTATTGGAACTAAATACGCGAAAAACACTAAAAATATACAATATTTACAATGCAAACATAAAAACTCAAATAAACTAAAATGAATCTAAAATATATAAAAATACTTACGAAACTAAGTGAATGTAAGTAAGATATACCTAAAATAATCATATGATGATGACTCATCAATGATTTCACAATTAATTATATAATTTATTTAATTGGATGAATGGTTGTACAGTTAATGCCACAATTCACTTGATTAGTAATTAAAGGGATGAATAATTGATTAACACACTTGTAGAGTCATTGAATCAATTGAATCAACATACATACGAATGTGATGTTATTGCTTGTACACATATTTCTCTTATTACAAAAGCAATCTAATAAACTATATACTTAACCATACAATCATCGATCCAATTAAATCGATCCACGTACTAATGTAATGATATAACTTATATAAACTTTTTTTTTTTGTTTTGAACATAATCAATTTAGTTATATAATCAATTCTACAATCATTGATTCAATTGGATCAATCTACATACAAATGATTCGATTGCATAATTCAATGACATTAATCCTATGATTAATTGTTTTATTTAATTTATTGTGTTCATAATAGCAATACATTCAATTTGAGGTGTACATGTAATGTGATTTGGTCATAGGCCAATTTAATTAGATTAATGATTGAATGATTAAACATAAAATTAATTTGAGTACATATGCACATAAAAAAATTCAATAGTATAAATGATAATATGATTAATTATATCTAAATAATTCATTCAATTGAATTAATAAATGTAGAATTAGTTATAGTGGATCCATACATATAAAGATAACATACATCAACATTTAAATTAAAATTAAACAAATAGTTAACCATATAATTACTCATGCAACAATATAAACTAAATGAATAAAATTAACATCATGTAAAATTAAAAATTAAACACAACTGTAAGAAATCTTTTTACTTATATATAGCGGTGATTAAAGCTTTTTTTTCAAACACCCATTTACTATGGATTCGAACCATGTTATTCTCGTTCCCAACCTATTATTATATAAAAAAAGCACATGTAAAAGAAATTATAATTAATAATTAGCCAAGGACTAAGTAGAATAATATTAAAACATGGGAGATTTAATACAAAATTTACCCTTTCATATTTTTTGGTTTATGTATATCACTTTTAATGGTTATTTTTCTTAAATGACCCAAATAAATTGATTATTTATGAAAATAATCCAAGTGTAAAATCTTATACAAAAATGACATATTTTCTACAATGCATGTTAGTGTCGGCCATCTTACCACCGGCGCCACCCTCCATCATCCCCTAATTATTGCCTGATGATTGTCCGGTCTATAAAAAATGATTGTTTTGGTGTCGGCACTATGTTCGTTAGCACCAGTATGTATTATTTTCAAATACACTTAAAAAATACGAGTATTTTGAGATTAAAAAAAAGAAAAAAGTTATTTTAATAGGTGTCGACGTTCTTGTTTCCGGCATCGGGTCAATTTTTTAAAGAAAANAAATGATTTTTTCTTTTTTGGTGTCGACGTTCTCTTTGTCAGCAACAGTGTGGTTTTTGAATTTTTTTTCCAACATGCTCTAGTTGCTAGGACAGATGAAAAGAAGAGAGTAAGAGAGGAAGAGAGGAAGCTAAGGAAAAATGAAAAGGAAGAGAATAAGGCAAGGCAAATACATCAGCAAGAATAGTATAGACTTGGGAAATATAACAGTTAATGATAACAGTAAAAAGATTAATTAATTTTAAAATAAATAAGAAGCCAACATGGTCAAACAAAAGGACAAATCAGAAACAAAAAGAGATAGTAAAATAATTATTCCCGAAAAGAAAAAGGAACTGAGTTGATAAATTTGACTTTTAATTTTATGGTTTCAATGTACTTTACTTAATATAAAAGATATTTTTATTCTCTAAAAAAAGTTGTATATGAGAATTAAAATTTTAAGTAATTGAAGAGTTTGGAGTGAAATTTTTATTGTAATTAAATTCAATTAATTAATGCAATTACACCATTTAAATATTCAAAAAAATCATGGAAAGTTTAAAAAGTTTCCATGCAATTAAACCATTTAAATGTTAAAAAAAAACCACTAATCATGCAATAAAAATTTCCATGCATTTAAAAGTTGCATATAATTTTTTTGTTGAGTAATATTTTCTCGTGTGTTATTCATGAGAGTATTCGAGTATTTATATATATTGTTACAGATGCTATTACAACTCATGATAGGACCCCACTATTTTGTCTTGACTCACTACCTCTAGTATCGACATTCTCTGTCCCTAGTACTAACATTCTCTGCGAACTACAACACTGCTGGACACGTGTCTATGGAGCACGTAGTCCTTTTTATTCCTGGGACTGACATTTTGAACGGGCTCCGTACCTGCTAGACATGTATCGGGGTGACTGCGCGCTCCTTAGGTATATGGGAACTGAGACTGCGGCGAGCTAGATATGCGAGCTTGTCTTTTCTGCGAGCTCTTTAGGTATATGCGAACCCACATTGCTATCCTCTCGCGGTTCGCCTTGCACCCAATCTTTTGGTGGGACCTATCCGAGTCGTGGGTTGGTGATATGGATCCTGTCTACGACTCGGGTTGGTGATCATTGATGTATAACAATCTAGTTCCCCCTAGTGGGTCTAAGGAGGGTTATAAAGTGGCGCTTCTTAGATCCATCACATTAAATTTAAACACGGCTTGCTGGGTACACTACGAGCTATGATGCACAATGGTCATTCTGCCATGTGCACAAGCAGGTTTCGAGTACGCGTATCTAACCATTGAAAGTTGAATCGTTTCCATGTGCTTGTAACTGGACCATTGATCTTCCTCAGTTATATGAATCGTTAAAATGTGGGAAGAGAAATCCTTCTTTAAAAGGAGAACCTCGAAAGCTCTAAATTCTTCACACTTAGCATTTTCTGCAACTGACACAAAGGTAATTTAAAAAACACTTTTACTTTAAATTTTTGCCTTTTTTTTTACCAATACTATGATGAAGATGAAAGGGATCGGTAATAGAATAGACCAATCTCATCCACCACGAGAATGGTCATCTCGGGCTCTGGTGACGACCAAACTCTATCCTTGCACCACTAAGCGAGAGGAACTACGATGGGTTCTGGCCATGCGGGGGATAAATCTCCCCAATTTTGCGTATGAGTTCTCCATCCCAGAAGAGTCACACTAGTTGTGCGAAACCACTAAGGATAGGTTCCTGCTACCACTTCATGCGTTCTAGGCTTGGTTCCACTTGCCGCTGTACCCTTCTTCTACAGTCTTCTCAAGGATTACGACATTGCCCCCAGTCAACTCTTGGGCTTTTCTTGGTGGATTGACATGGTGTACTTCACCGATTGTTGTCAACGTGATGAGGTTCCTTTGCTCGTCATTTTCCAGCACATGTATTAATTAAAAGGTCATAATTGGGAGAACTCAACGGGGTTATACTATTTCACCCATCGTAAAAAGGTGAGGACCATTATTGTGAATCAATGCTCAAATCTTCGCCTAAATCGGGGGAAGTATGTCTAAGTTTGCAACAAACTTGGTGATAACTTTGGGTTTCCAATGAAGTGGTCTTCGCTGAGCCATGACATGTGCTTATTTCAACAGACCCTCTCCACAGACGAAGCCATAGCCCAATTTTGGAGGCTTTGCACTGGGTGCTTGTTGGTTTGGGAAGATTTTATCATGGTGATAACAGGAAGGTTGCCTAATCTGTTGGTGTACTTCCTGAAAGAAACACATGGCCTCATGATGTTGTGGATGAGTTGGGTCTAATACTTCTAGGCTTCAAGGAGGAACCAATACATTTCTTTTATTATTTCTATGAGATGAGTCTTCGCCCATTTGCTCTTGCTGCGTTGTTGTAAGGGGAAAGTGGTAAGAGTAACGTTAATTTGTTAACTACTCCAACTGATCATAGAATTGTTATTGATGCAAGCGTCGATCATTGATTTGGGAATGATTTGAGTGAAACTGATAGTGTTTCTCACGATATCAATGAGGCCATGGACATTGATTCGGTGATAAGTGGGGCGAGCAAGACTAGCTCGAGGGTTATGCGCATTACTTCTACTAGCGAGAAGGAGAGGAATAGTGTACAAATAGAGCGACATAGTAAAAGAAGGGCAAACCCTATTGATCCTATTGCTACTATGTTTGGAACTTCAAGTTCTCTAGTAGCGAGCTTGTAGCCTATTCCCCTTATTAGCTCGCCGATTGCCATTGATAAGGATACCCTTCCACTTGTCCCTCGTGTCTCTCATTATGTGCCTGTTGTTGAAGAAGCACCAGTTGGAAGTAATGAAGGTTCATTTTTGTGGCATAGAGATTTAAGTGCGCAAGAGTATCCCTATAATCGTATTGATGTGTCCCACGGATCACAGGCTCTTGTACCAGAGGCTGCAAGGTTAAGCAGTGCACGAACACCCTTAGCATTCCTGCTTTCTGAAGCTAATATGGTTGGGTTGAAATATGATGAGGCCCGTCAAAGTGAGCTTGCTGAGACTAAGGCAGAACTGGCAAGATTACACGAGCTGTATCTTAAGATAAGAGAGAAAAGTAAGGTCATTAATAAATAGAATGGGGACCTCACATAACGTTTGACGGTTGCTGAGCTTAAAATGGAGGGGCTAGCTTGCGAGGTGGTCGTTGAGAGGCAGAGCAAAGAGGCTACACAAGCTAAGATGAATAGGGTTGTTGCAGAGCATACTGTTCAGACGAATAAGATCATCAAGGAGTGCCATTCTTAAGTAGTGAGGATGAGGCAGGATGAACTCGAGGCTCTAGAGAAATTTAAAGAGAAAACGACCGAAAATGTGTGCAAGTCTATTACTAAGCTAAAAATGAACATATTGTTACATGCTCAGGTCGCTAGTGGCCCTTTTGATGTTCGTAGAGTGTATATTGATGCTCTCGGCAAGGTAGATATGCATGAGTTAGATTTTGATGTGTTGTTCCCTTCGGGTGCTACGTGGGATTCATTCGTGTCTACCTGAAAGAATTCACTAGATTTCTATCTAGACGAGGACCCAGCCGAGAACAATAACATGACTCTTCTTGTCATGAGTTACAACGTGGCCCCTTCAGCTGAGAATGACACCATGGCCACTTCTACCGTGGGCCAAGATGCTGATGGGGGGGGAAAGGAAACCAATGTATCTTAGCTAGTTGATAATTTGTATTTTGTTGTTATTTTTTCAATAAAATGAAATTTCATGTTTTGAAGGAATTTTGTTATCACTTTTTGTGTCTTTGCGAGTTTATCATACTTATTGCACGACTATATTCATTGTTACAAAGGCTTTAAATAAATCCTTTAAAAATTGCCAACTACTAGCTACTTGGAACTTGAAGCAATTTTCTAAAGTTATTAATTTTGTGAACCATCAACTTGGAATATTGGTTCACGAGCTGTTTTATACTTAGGCAAATATTTGAAAATGATCAACTGGAATCTTAATTTGTGAGTTATTTTAGGGGCTGCAGGTTTTCACCTATGAACTGTAATATGAAAATTAGGATTTTGTAACTCTTGCTAACTGTGTTGGAAGCTGCAATTTTTCACTTGCGAGCCTTAATATGACAGCTGGGGCTTTTTAACTCTCTCTAGCTATGTTGAAGGCTACGATTTTTCATCTGCGAGCCTTAATATGACAGTTGGGAGTTTGTAACTCTTCCTAACTGTATTAGAGGCTGTAGTTTTTCACCTGCGAGCTTTAATATGACAGTTGGGAGTTTTCAACTCTAGCTAACTGTGTTGAAGGCTGTGGTTCTTCACCTGTGAGCCTTAATATGATAGCTGAGAGTTTTTAACTCTCGTTAACTGTGTTGGAGGCTATAGTTTTTCACCTACGAGCCTTGATATAATAGCTATGTGACTAGAGAAAGATTCTTCATTCAAAGGATAAGGAGTTACACATAATACTTTTTGAGGTGTTGGGCATTCAATGTTCGTGGTACAATTGTGCTTCCATTCTTGCTAGCTTATATGCTCCATAACCTATTTTCTTTATAACTTTGTATAGCTCCTCCCAATATGAAGCCATTTTTCCTTGCTACGAAGCGAGTAGACTAGCTTCGGTATTTCTTAGAACAATGTCACCCAGTTGAATCTGCTTATTTTTAACCTTGGAATTGTAATAGCGAACTACTTGCTGGGTGAGTGCTACGTTCCTAACTTTGGCTGTTTCTTTGAGCTCATCAATCAAATCAAGGTTGAGCTTGATGATCTCCTGATTAGCTTCCTAGTCGAAGTGTTGCATTCTGTGTGACCTCAAACCAATCTTTTTAGGGATTAAAACCTCTATAGCGTAAACAAGAGAAAAAGTTGTTTCTCCTGTTATAGTATGAAGTGTAGTTCGCAGGGCCCATAAAATTCCAGGTAGTTCTTCCAACCAAGCGCCCTTAGCCTCGCCTACTTTTTTTCTTAAGGGCTGTCAGGATTTTCTTGTTCATTACTTCTACCTGTCTGTTAGTCTATGGTGTTTTTATTCAACTTTGAGCTAGGGTTATCTGGAGGTTAGTGCAGAATTTTTTGAACTTTCCTTGAAACTGTGTACAGTTGTTCGTAATGATCACACGAGGTATCCTAAACCTGCAGACAATCGATTTCCATAGGAAGGACTTCATATGTTTCTCTATGATTGTTGCCAATGCTTCAGCTTCAATCCATTTGGTGAAATAATCTACCACCACCACTAGGAACTTTTCCTGTGCCGTGGCTATTGGGAATAGACCAAGGATATCAACCCCCCAAGTTGTAAATGTCCAAGGGCCTGTCATGACCTGTAAAGGTTCCATTGGTTGACATTGGATCTTGACATTTCTTCGGCAAGAATCACACATACGAACCAACTGGTGTGCATCTTTCTGGACTGTAGGCGAGTAATACCTTTGTCTAAATATTTTTTGTGTGAGTAGTCTACCTCCTAAATGATCACTGCAAATTCTTTCATGGAATTCTCGCATAACATATTCGGCCTTAGGTGGTGATAGACATCGTAATAGTGGATGCGAAAACCCCTTTCTATATAGTAGACCCTCCAAAAGGGTGTATCTATCAAATGTAGGATAAAACACGTTGTCTTAATTCATTAGGTAATGAGTTTGCAATATTCAAATATTCGATTAATGTATTGGGAGTTCTACAAGCATTTGTAATTTATGATAGTGGCATACCTCGCAACTTTACGTTGTAGCTTTGCGAGCTCCGTCTTGTCTCGGTTGTCATATTCGCCTTGGAAAGTACAAATTATTGGAGTCATCCAGGTCACCTCCTAGTCCAGGCATAATACTCGAGGTGTGTCATAGCTCGGTGTCTCCCTGTGCTTGAGTAGGATTTTTCCTCTTTATTCATGACAATAGAGGATACTAACTTGGATAAATCATCGACACGCATGTTGTTACTTCTCAGGAGGTATTTAATTTGAGCTTTGTCGAACCCCTTGAGCAACTGAGTTTTCATTGCATGATATCTTTTTAGCACTACTTCTTTTACGTCGTATTCACCGTTCATCTATTTTCGACCAACTACGAATCTATGTGGGCAATTAGGTCCTTTACTCCTAGTTAGCACTCTAGTTGTAGTCTCAATACAAAGCTTCAAATTCAGCAATGTTATTGGACATTTAAAACCCAAATGATAATTCGTATTGCCAGTCGGTGCCACTAGGGTCGATTATTAGTGCACATGTTCCTGATCCTGCTTTTCCTGATCCTGCTTTGGTTGATGAATCATTGACATAAACTAGCAAACTTTTTGAATTATTAGTTGCATGTGCACCTTTTGGAGGTGGGTTAACTACTAAATGGCGTACAACAAGCGAAAAAAGATCTCAGTATGAAATACGATGGAAAATATGGAACATATCATGTTTCATCATAAAATATAACATATCAAATTGTCAATTTTCATCGATATTCATGTAACATACAATTTTGATATGATATTCATTATCCAATATTTCAAATTACAAATTACATTACTTGTTGTGCCAATAGTTTTTTCAGGGGAACACTCCACTATGAAATCAACTAGCATCTTTCCTTTTATCGACGTTCGTGGAGTAAAGTCTATCCCGATTTCAGTTAGCTCAATACTTCACTTCATTACCTTTCCTACAGTGTCTGCATTGGATAATACTTCATTCATGGGCTGATTGGTAAAAATGACGACTAGGTGAGCTTAGAAGTATGGTCGTAATTTACGAGCTACTATTATCAAAGCATAAATGTACTTTTATATCTTCGAATATCTCAGCTCCCCATTCTGGAGTACCTTGATGATGTAGTATATCGAGAATTGGTGGACACCTTCTGACTTAAGCAGCACTGCTGTGACTATCTCCTCCGAGGTAGCCAAATACAGGTAGAGGGTTTATCATACCCGGGGTGACTTCAAAAGTGGAGGGGAGGTGAGATATACTTTTAATTCCTCAAAGGTTATCTGGTATTCTTTGATCTAAGAGAAGGTAGTTCTCAAAGCTTTGAACAAAGGGAGACACTTGTCTGCCATCCTGGAAATGAATCTATTGAGTGTCACCACTCTGTTTGTGAAGCATTATATGTCTTTTGAAGTTTGCGGATGAGACATTTCCATGATCGCTTAGATCTTCTCCAGGTTCACCTCTATCCCCCTTTCTAAAATCATAAAGCCCAAAAACCTACCAACTCGCACACCAAAGGCACACTCTTAGGATTCAGCATCATGTTGTTAGCCCTTAGGACTGCAAATGTCTCTGACAGGCTTTGCACATGCTCCCCCATTGACTCACTTTTTACTAACATGTTATCTACGTATACCTTGAGCCCACGACCTATCTAGTTTTTTAATATTCTATTTACTAATCTTTGATAGGTCGCTTCCGTGTTCTTGAGGCCAAAGGGCATAACTCGATAGCAAAAAAAACCCTTCTTCAATGATGAAGGATGTATTTTTCTGGTCGCTATTATCCAAAAGAATCTAATTGTAACCCGAGAAAGCATCTATGAAGTTCATGAACTTGTGACATGCAAAAAAATCAACTAAATGGTTAATCGAGGGTAGGGAAAACTGTCACTAGGGCATGCTTTGTTGAGGTTGGTGAAGCCAATACACATTTTCCATTTGCCGTTTGCTTTTTCCACCATTACTACATTCGAAACTCAATCCAAATATTCTACTTCTCTGATGAATCCTACTGATAACAGCTTGACTATCTCCTGCCTCACTACTTCCACCACCTGTGGCTTGAACTTCCTTCTTTTCTACTTTATCGACTTCACCTCTGGGAGCACATTCAACTTGTGCACAATTACTTGGGGGTTCACACTTGGCATATCCGCAGTGGACTATGCAAAAAATCTAATTTTTTCTCAAACATCAGGTCAGTAAACTATTTTCTTCTTCTCCCAACATTGAGGAAATTTTAACAGTTCTTTCATTGTTATCTCAAAATACCTGCAAAGTCTCAGTATGCTCCGCACCCTCAAGTTTTTTGCTCTTATGCTCATCCCCTTACGTCCAAACTATCTAAATCTTGAACTTGACTTGCCAATTTGGTTTCTTACAAACTTTGCTCTTTAGCTACATGTTCTTGCGCTTGCTTGACAGGCAACGTATTGCACTGTCTTCCTGTTTCCTTACCAAACACAAGAAGCCAACCCTAGTCCTTGTCAAAAACTTGATTTTCATATAGAATATTGCGACCACCATTTTTTCCATCCTTATTATCGGTCTCCCGAAGAGGGCATTGTATGCCATTGGGTGGCCTACCACGTGGAATTGAACATACTTCGTGGTTGTGTGTTCGCCATCCCCCAAGGTGATTGACAAAGTGATTGAGCCTTTCATCTCAATAGGATGGTTCGTAAAACTGTATAACTGACTAGCCTTGGACATCGCCTGTTCCTTTAACCCCATCTTCCTATACGCGTCCTAAGACAACACTTCCACTGCATTCCTACTGTCCAAGAGTATTCTCTTGACCTTGAAACCTGCAACTGTCACTGAGACAACCATCGAATCGTTACCTTCTTTATCGTAGACTAGTTCCTCATCATCACTACCAAACTTAAATTTTCATTTTTCCTACTGTCGTGACCTCTTGGGAGTACTAACTGACATCACACTTCTCATGTGTGCTCTCCTCTTCGCATTAGAACCTGCATAATCTTCGTCTGTATCTATAGTCCACATCTTTGGAGACCTTTTCATCAAATTATCGTAAACATCCTTATCTTTCTTCTCTAGTGCTGAACATAGATCCTTCCACTCCCTCTCAGTCGGACACTTCATAATCTGCCAGAAATCACACTCATAAGATTTCCCTAACTTCCTCCCTGACCAATTTGCAAACACGTGCCTCACATAATTCCTATGCTCCACCCTTGGTAGTATGTCAAAAATTGCAATCTCAAGGCCCTAATTCAAAATAATAAACGAGATAGATTGTTAGAAAATTTTAGTTAAATACAAATAACAGATTAAAAAAACAATACCAAGCTTAAAATTGCATATTTACTAACCTTTTGTTGGTCACTGATAAT
>JABEZY010273988.1:0-11912 GCA_013467495.1 Gossypium gossypioides | reverse complement strand
CATTTAATTCCTGTCCATTCGGCTGGTTGATTGTTAGCTTATAAATAGCACAATTGTAAACCTTTTGAAAAAAAACTTTGAACTTTTTGACATATATGAAATATAACTTGGTGAGTTATTCACTCTCGTTTTTCTTAAAGATTCAACTTGACTTATCTAGCTAAGCTAGTGGCGTCAACCTTGTTTCTTTTTCGAACTTATCACTCGTCCGAGTGTGGCATTCAAACTTGATACCGTTGGTTCCTATCTCGCTAGATAGTGGGTCACGGTCCATTTTCAACAAACCATTTTATCATCTTAAAACTTATAAGATCGGGTCCTTAATCTCTATTAAGGGTTCTTTCTTGTTTTAAGCTCAACTATCAATTTTCCATCAACTATCTTTATTTTATCCGCTGCCTATTTTAACTTTCTTCTTGAAATATATCCATTTGCTAACTAAAACGCAAACTACTTAATTTTTCGATCGGGCTTTCAAATGACTCAATTACATTTCGTAAGTGAGATCGAATCATAAAGATAGATTCTTTAAGGTATAATCCTACTATATGTCATTTTTCCAAATAGTTTACTGTATGCATAAGAACTTGGGTCACCATTTTCTTGGCGTATTCCTGGCTTGTCTTTCCTAGCACACTCATCAATACCTGAAACAATAATAAACACACTTAAGTTCGAGAGAACTTAGTGAGCTTTAATATAGAATATCTTGGCAGTTACTTTTATATTTTCAGATGTATGTCGTACACTAGTTTTCATACTGAACCTATCATATATGTTTTAGGGCTAACACTTTCGTAACATCCGTCTTGCACGTATACTCCAACTACCATACTTAATGTATCAGCTTTCCTGTTCACTACTTGGCTACCTTCAGATCTTACCATAAAATATATTATTATCTTTTTTCTCATAGAATAAAAAATATTCTTTTCAAAGGAATTTTTATATTTAGCCCTCTTCATACAAATTTACTCTTCACATAGACATTTTCCAAAATGGACGTTCACAGATACTACGCCCATATGCCAAGCCGTATAACTCTCTAAGTTGCTCCATTGCTCCACACGCCCGTGTGCCATGCCTTGTGTGAAGTCGTGTAACTCACTGGCTTGCACCCTAAAAAAATCATAAGATGGCACACAGCCATGTCGCCAGACTGTGTGCCTCACACGGCTGAGTCACACACCCGTGTCTCAGGCCGTGTGGACCCAAATTTACCTAAAATCAAGCCATTACCAAAACCATTGCATGCATGAACATTTATACCAATTATGCACACTTTCAAAACACCAAAATCTTATCTAAACACAGATAAATTTTCCATTTCCAAGACCTTAATTCAACTAACCAATATGTCATTCAAGACACCACAATTAGTATCTAAACATCACATACATAACCAAGTTCATATAACACACTTTATGCATATAAATATATTCCATTTAGGTACCAAAACATACCATATTTAACCATTTCCAAACCATTCAAAACATACCATAAGAGCCTTACCCTCTTATATACCTAAACAAATCATAATTGACCATTTTCAAGCCAACAAATTGTACCAATAATCCATACACATCCATTATCAAAAAGTGACCAAAATGACTTACCTAAATAAACATTGAAAATGACTTACCTAAATAAACATTATAAGTTCATCAACCATACATAAACACCAAAGCACAAATATACCAAGTTACCAATTTACATAACCATCAAAAACACCATTATAAATCACCCTATACATGACATTATAAACCTTGGTTAAAATGCTCAAAAACACTTCTAGATAGTGTGATAGATCTCCGACAAGCTTCCAACCAAATCGAGCTTCCGATAATCTATAAAAAAAGGAAAGAAACTACGTAAGCAGCAATGCTTAGTAAGCTCATATCAACATAAACACAACTTGCCATTTTCATAATACATATTATTGTTTAAAGTAGAAGTCAACACCAATGCCACAAGCTTAAAAATGCCTAACCAACATGATCAACTCACAAGTTAGTAAGTTTTTCCATTATATAATGAAATCTACCATATGTACAACATCATCTAGTTCATATTTCCATTCAATAAGTCATGATTCAATCTAATTGCATACTTACCTTTTTGTTCCCTTTTCATACCCGTTGAACCATCTAGAATTTCATCGGATTCTTGAGAAAGCTCAAACGAAGTGTGCCTTTACATATAACCATAACCTTTCCTTTTACATATTGCTCACATGAGCTGTGAAATGGGCCTGCTCACAGAAGTTATGGGTCGGAATGTAAGCTATATGATGTTGTTCACACGAGCTATGGAGAATCCGCAACAAATGCAGGACCTCAGCCATCGATAGGACATACAAAACCAGCACCCGAAACATGAAAATGACATGTCATTTGTATCCTAACAATTCCTAAGATTCAACCGGGTCTTGATATCTGTCAATTCCTCATAATATTGATATGTTTATACATCGATCCATTTACATAATAAATAAAATAATAACATTCAATTTAGATAACATAAACACGATAATTGTTCATACGAACTTACCTCAATGACTATGGGCATAGTAGTTAGGTCGAACTAATCTGAAGCTTTCGCCTTTCCTCGATTTCAGTCCGGTTGAGGTTTCTCTTAATCTAAATAGATAATTACATTCAATTAAGTACTTCAATTAACCTCAAACATTCAACTCAATCCATAACTCATATTTATGCAAAATTACCAATTTTTCCCTAATATTTTAACTTTTCATAATTTAGTCCTTAAGCTCGTAATCTGAAATCTAACCATTTTCATCCTTCACTTAAGCTAGCAAAATTTCATAGTGACCTATACCAACTCATTTAAACCAACATTTCATAATTTAAAATGAAATTTTACTATTTTAGCAAATCAATCCCTAAATACAATTTCATTAAAAATCACTTTACAAAACCTGTTTATTTTTCAACAAAGATTCATAATCTATCATTTAACATCACAACCTACTCAAAAACATCCATGGAATAACCTCTAACCTTTAACAGTTTACAAATTAACCTCCGAGCTAGCTAGGTTAAGCTAAAACAAACTCAAAAACATAAAATTATTAAAAACGGGGTTGAAATCACATACCATGCAAAGATATAAGCTAGTCGAACCAAGCACACATCCATGGAGGTCTTCTTCACTTAGAATTGATTTAGGGTTAAGAAATAAAAGATGATACCTTGTTTAATTTCTGTTAGTGTTAAGTTTATTTACCTATTTACCTTATTAACCTTTAAAAACTAACAAAATTTCAATAAAACCATACCATGCACATCCACTAATACCTTAAATGGTTTATTTATCCCTAAAGTCCTTTAGTTTAAAATTTCATAGCCATTTGACCCTTTTAACTAATAGAACTCAACTTTTTCACCTTTTACGATTTAGTCCTTTTTACTTAATTAATCAAGCAAACATCAAAATTTCTTAACGAAATTTTAATACGGCCTTACTATAATTCCATGCAAATTAAAATAATAATAAAATAATAATTTACTCAACAAAATTATGGTCCCAAAACCATTGTTCCGACATCACTAAAAACTGGCTGTTACATTGAGGTTGTGCTATATGGTTGTTTTGTTAATACTTGATGAATTTTTTGCATGGTAGTTGTTCTAGGCATTCACTGAGCTTCTTAAGCTCACCTACTCCTTTTAAACCCTTGTAGAGTAGTTACGTGTCAGTGTGAGCGGTGTGGTTTCAAGGGGTGATCCAAGCAAGACGTTAGCTTTATTTTGTAGGTGTTATTAATTCATTTATGTTTTGAGGAAATAAAGTTAATGTGGTAGAATTGTTGCATGAATTTTTCCACAATAATTTGGATGTTTCCATAGTTTTATTTATTCGCAGGATTTAAAAGTTTGATTTGTGATATGTTTACTATTGCTTGGACTTATTCTCAATGTTTGAAACTGTGATTATAGTCGTTTTAACGTTTATTTGATATGGTAAAAGATGCATGTTGAATAGATTCATGTTGGAATGGTTTATGTGCCTAAATATGCTAAATGTTTACTGTCTGGAGTAGAGGTATCGATATTCGTATTTTAAAAATAATACCTCTATGATTTTTAAAGTGCAGGAAGTCAATTTCACTAATTGGTATTGATATTTTGCTACGAGTATCGATACTCGGGGTAAAATTATCGATATTTTTGCAGTGGTACCGATATTTTTTGAAAGTTAGGTTTTTAAAACAAGAAAAAATAAGCTAATTTGGTATCAATACCACTTAAGAGAATTATCGATACCACTCTACCAGTATTGATACCTACGTAATAGTTTTGGGTAATTTTGCTAAGTGGTCCTAATGCACGTTTAATTATTATTATAATTTTATTTAAAGTATGTTTAGCATGTTTTAATGATGGTTGATATATGTTTGACTAAAAATATATAAGATCACTGATAAAGAGGATGATTTCTTAATATTGTGACAATTTATATGAATATGACATGAGACGGTGGTGTGGCCTCCTGATATTCGGGCTTGGCGAGTAGACCGAGTATAGCGTGTTATAATCATGCCACATAGACAACATACATAATCACGTGTTTACTGTCCTGGTGAATTATCATGGAAGGTGTCATGAGTTTTTCCCTCACGGACTTATACATGTTTTCATGTCGTGATTTGTCATTGCGATTTACATATTACCAAAGGCATCACCATGAATATTCATACAGTTATATCTTACCATGTGTCTCAGCCACATGGACTTACACATTCTCATGGCGTGATTTGTCAGTCCAGCCTTCATCTTACAAGAGGCATCACCATGAGTGTTTTCATATCATACATTGCCATGGGTCTCAACCACATGGTCTTGCACTTATTTTCCTATTATGATCTATCAATCTAGTTAGCAATATAATTGCTCTACCAGAAGCACCACAAGAGACATTTTCGTAACACCCTAATTTACAGTGGTTTCGTGACCATAATTCTGACAAAATACTTCATAGATATTATTTAATTAGTATATTTATGAGGTCTATAGAGTCATATTAAACTTTGATTAAAAAATTTTATTGTTTGGATAGCTTAATAATTAAAAAGGACTAAATTATAAAAAATGCAAAGGTTGGGTAGTTAATATAAAAGGGCTAAAAGGGCAATTTAACCATGGAAAATTAGTTAGTGGGATTTGATGAGATTATGCTTAATAAAGTGGTTTAATTAGGCTTAAATAATGATTTGTTGAAGCTTAATTAAGAAAGTTGAAATATTTACAAAAATGCCATACTATATATATTAAACTAAACCTAAAATTAAAGAAAATTTTCACTATTCTCTCATCTTCCTCACGGTAAAGAAAGGAATAAAATGCTAGTGTTTCAACTTTGATTTTAAGCTTTGATTTGGTAAATGTATTGATGCCCGTTTTTAGTAATTTTTATATTTTTGAGTTCGTATTAGTTTGGTCTAGCTAAATCGAGAACCAATTTGTGAAGCTGTTAAATGTTATAAAAGTTTCCATTGATGAATGAGATTGTTTCTTAAAGCTTTTGATGAAATATAGAACCTTGTTGATAAATTAGATTATTTTGAAAAATGATTTTTGATGATTTTGATGTTTAGGGACTAAATAGATTAAATGATAAATTATTTGTAATTATTGCAAATAGGGACTAATATGAAGTTATAGAATATTTGGGTATCATGGGTGTTTAGGAAAAATGAGTAAATTGCATGCTTAGGGCCTAAGGACTGAATTGAATAAAATGAAAAGTTAATGGGCAATTAGGTAATTTTCCAAAAATGACTTAGTTGCATGAAATGATCAAATTGTTTTGTTATTCGAATTGATGGAATGAAATTATTATTTTAAGATTAAGAACATACTGATAATCATGGAAAAGGTAAAACTGCGAAATATTCCCTATACTCTGAAAGCTCTTAAAAATTAGTCCGGTAAGTTCGTATGTTTATTCATACTCCTAAATGCTTACATTCTTTTTTAATATGCTCTTATTGAATGTCATATCATCAACTAAAAGTACGCTCTATCGAGCCAAATCTTACTGTTATATTGAATAAAGCTCAATCGAGCAAATTATACCGTTATACGGAATGGGCTTAACTGAGTAAATCTTACTGTTATACCAAATGATGTTCAATCGAGCAAATTCTATTGTTACACTGAGTGAAGCTCAAACGAGTAGGAATCTATAGATATACTGATGAAAAGCTCAATCGAGCAATGCCACTGAGTATATTGTACTTCTAAACTTGGTTGTAATTATTGTTATAGCTGTGTATAATAGCAAATCTCCACGCCTAATGTTGATTAAATCTATGTTGATTAGAAAGGCTTTATTAATTTCTAGACGAACTTAGTAAGCTTCATTTAAGCTTAATTGTAATTTGTTCATTTTTTATATCACATTTTAAAAGCTAAGAAGATCGGGTCAATGCTCGGAATCACACTATACTATCCAAAAATCTTGGTAGACAAAATTTCCTAGTTTTGGTATGTGGCATGTACTAGGACCCTATGTATTGCTATGTCGATTGCCTAGCTTTTGATTAATATTTTGTATTATGTTATGCACTTGAACAACTTGTAATCTCTTACTTGATACTTAAATGTGTTTAATAGTTCATATTATGGCGTGATATACTATGAGATAACTTAAGCTTGTAATGAAATGGATGTTTATATAGATGAATGTGTTTGTGGTTATAAGTTGTGAATAAATTGTGATGAAACATATTGAGGTGTCAAGGTTGATAAATGGTTGATATATAGAATGAATATATGATTAGGTTTGTGTTTGAAGTTGAATCGCATATTCCATATGTGTAATTGAAGGTGTGTAGGCACCTATGCAATAAGGGAGTGAAATTGAGCAAGAAATGGATCACTTTGGGTTCACACAACCAGAGACACGGGCGTGCAACTCAGCCGTGTGAGGCATACGGCCTTACGACTCAGCCGTGTGTCATCTGAGGGTCTTTTGTATACAAGTCAGTTATTTGCATGACCTAACACACGGCCTAGCACACAGACATATGGGGAAACTCAGAGAGTTACACAGCCTGGCACACGGGCGTGCGACACGACCGTGTGACCCTACTAAGAGAGTTACACAGGTGAGGACATGAGTTGGGACACGACAGTGTGTCCTTTGTTTGAAAGTTACATAGCCTGGCCATATGGCTGTGTGTCCCCTATTTTCAAATTTTGCTTCTTTTCCATGAATTTTTTATTTTGTTTCGAATTAGTCTCGATTTGGTCCCAAACTATTTTAGGGCCTCGAGGGCTTGGTTTAAGGATGAAATATATAAAAATGAATGGTTTATGATTTTTTTATTTATTGAATGTTATGATGTTTAAAGTTTCAATTGATCGGTAATATTTTGTAACCCTAATTCGGCGACGGATATGGGTTAGGGGTATTACAATTTTACTCAGAATTCACTTACCCATATTTGCTCACACTCTTAATTGATTAATACATTTCCATATCATACTTTACCTGCATACTTACCACTTAACTTCATATTCAGTCAGTATTTCATACATATCATCATTACAAATGTAACATCTTTACTTTTCCTTATATTTTTACCATTTATATGAGATATCATTATCATTTATATAACTCTACTTGAACAGTTCACATACAGGGAGTCATAATAGAGACTCAACTCGTACTCACCTAAACTGTAGCTCAAAGCTCTAGACTTGGACATCTATCTTGACCCAGTAGCAACAACTGCTTAAAGAACATAGAACCACCATTAAAACCCATTTACAAACAACTGCTAACAATTCGACTACAAATAACCCTCATTCAAAGTCTTTTTTTCACAACTCACTATTCATATGTTTCCTAATACATTTATTCTCTCAAAAAATTAACATGCAAAGCTATCAGACTTACCAGGAAATAGATCTTCCCTTAATTAATTCAAAAACCTTAGCTTCTAGCTTAATAAAGAAAAAAAACCAAAGAATAAAATTGTAGGAAAAAGAACCATCCCCAACCAACCTTTCTCACAATACATATATATGTCCAGTTCTCTTAGTGGAACTTGACAAGTGTCAATGGTTTCCAGAGCTTGTCCTAATAAATGGCTTACATGGTCTAAGATAAATATAAATGAATATCATGTACAATATTATTGGACTAGTCAATTTAGTTGACTCTTAACCAATTCACATTACGAAACATAACTAACACAGTGTTCAGACAAACTAGGCGTACTATGCATTTATCGGTATCCCTTACCAGACTCACTCTTTGCTTATAATATACTTTCCTAAATAGTATAATAACCTAGGATAAATCTTCGATTTTTTTGCTACAGTCACCTTGTGCTAAATTGTTTTCGCCAAACAACTATAAATAGGCGGACTAGACTACGCCAAGTAGATAATTTCACACTTACACACCTTCAAATCAAGTTCGTCATATCTGAGGTGTGATATTATGATGGGGATTCGGGCCTCTCATTATATTGGACCCAATTATATGTTCTTTCTGGACTTTTAACTTAGCATTTTATAATTTAGTCCAATCGAATACACATTTATCTATTTTCTAATTAAATAATTTTCTCATCCCAATTTTACCCCCGATAAATTATGACAATTTTACCCCTAATAAAATTTCGAGAAAATATATTTAATATTTCACAACTCAACATGTTCACTAAGACCGAATGATTTGTTTTCATTTTTGGACTTTAAAACAACTTAAAAATATAAACTCATTTTTTCGATTATTTTTAAGTAATCCATATAGAATTGCAAATTAATCATTTTTATTTCCATTTCCATTTTGGAAACCTACATTTATTTCCAAATGATTCCATTTCCATTTTGGAAAAAACCATAATCATTCTAGAATGTTTATTATTTCTCTTCTCCTATTCATTTTGTTCATTTCTATTCAAACACGCAATTAATTTCTAGTTTCAACGAGCTAGCAGAAGGATCTATATGACTTATGTAATTAGGGATCAAATGATTTATGATTAATTTTTGGCTTTTTTCTTATTAATTATAAACTCATTTAGTCACAAAACCATTCCACTATAGTTTCGTGACTGAGCTCTCCCTAACGACATACTATTACGAAAACAACTACTCAATGTTCATCCAATGACCTTGTCATAAGTGTATTACCCTCATAGGATATCATTGATCTCTTTGGGATGATATTCATTCTCCCAATATAATCATATTTTATGTCATGGTAACTATTACATCTCTCTTCTTGAAAAGTCAATCACTATCAAATAGTGATGAAGTTATCCATCACAAAGGCGAACAATCCATAACCATGTTTACTTTTAATCAATCATGTAATGCCTATAAAAAGATATCATTTACTCATATCTTGGGATATGAATTCCACTATTGTAAATGACTCTACATACTGCAGAAGTCATACACCCAACGCACCGGCTTTCTATTCCTTATCTATTTGAACACGGCCTTTTACTTACATCAAAGTGTATGAGTCACTCATACATAGCCTGCCATCCATTCGAGATTTAGGCATGCTACACTATGAATGTCACAAGTTAATAAATCTATAAACGAATTTAGGATCTATTTTGCTTGGGTCTCATTCGATGTACTATCAATCCAGTCAGTTACATATATGTCTCTATCTTCTGATAGTCATCCGCTCCAAGGCCCAAGACAAGGCATCTCTCCAATTGGACTTGATAAACGATATATTAGTCTTTCAATCGGTTTGCTCATTTCCAATTAGACTAAGGGCATGTTTATATTCGTCTACTAATAAAAGTTTTTTTTCAGTACTATGATCCGACCACGTAATACATCTTAGTATCAGTTTAAACAATAGACAACCAATGAGCAACATTTCCTTCTATTTTGCTCCACGTGCAAAAACCATTTTATGACAATAATACAATGTACATTAATTGTAATAAACGAATTTGTTTTATTAACCAATCTATTCAAAAAAAAAGTTACAAGTGTACAAAGGAGTATACTACACTTAGGGCACTAGACCCAACAACACCATAAAACCAAGATCCACTCGGACAAAAGTTCCGACCTTTCGATTGTATATACCAACAACCAACCATCCTCTTTTTCTTTAGCCACACTAGCATAGGCTACCTCAACCTTCTGCTCTTCATCCTCGTCGCTCTCAGCAACCCTACTATTTTTTATTTTTCAAGTTATAACATTCTACCTTTATGTGACCTAGCTTTTTGCAATAGTTGCATCTTTTGTCACGGTTCCTCGATTTTGACCTTTACCTAGACTGTTTCCTACCTCTGGCAACCAAAACTAAAGCTCTTCCATCAGATTTGCTACTTGAGCCTAATTTATTGCCGAGTTTTCCTTGCTCAACAAATTCCCCTTTCACATCGTCAAATAAGAGTTTATCTTTATCATAAATTAGGATATCCCTAAAAGTTTTATACGAAGGGGACAAAGAGCACAACAATAATATAGCTTAATCTTCGTCATCTATGTTAACCTCGATATTCTTCAGGTCATTCAGAAGTGTAATAAACTCACTAATGTGAGCCCTAATGTTCGTTCTTTCATCCATACAAAATGTGTACAAACGCTGCTTCAATACCAATCAACTGGCCAACAATTTTGTCATATAAAAGGTTTCTAATTTCTTCCATAAAGCAGTCATTATTTTCTTTGTAAATACTTCTTGAAATACATTATTCGTGAGGCATAACTGAATCGTAGATAGAGCTTTTTCATCAAGCTCTTCCCATTCCGATTTTCCATACCTTCGAGCTTTTACTGGTAATAACCTTATTTATGCCATTTTGAACTAGAAGTGTTGTCACGCTTGCTACAAATTGAAGTTTATGATCTCATCAAACTTCTCAATGCCGAATCTCATTGTCATCATCCTGAGCGATTCGATCTATGGAAGCGTAACCTAGGCTTTGATACCAATTTTTTAGGGATCAACCCGTATAAACAATGATATAGTAAAACTGGAGAAGAGCAAACACGAATATTTTATGTAGAAAACCCCTACTGATAGAAAATTCACGGGCAAATGAGACTTACAGCTTTTCACTAAAGAGCAAACAAAGAGTACAACGATGGAAAGTATTCAACCCGAATACAAAAAGCAAATCCCAAAAGAAACCCACATGTCCCAAATACAAAAGCTCTCTCAAAAACTGTCCCAAAAACTCTCCCCAAAAAAATTCTTTAACAAATCTCACATAAGAGATATATAATGCAAATCTGATTCTCTAAATCTGATAAATCTAAACAGGGTTCCAAAGGCCCTTTAAATAGGCTTAGGACGTGGGTCCAATATGACTGAAATAAACCTATAGGAATTAGAGTTCAACTGGCAGAAGAAGTCTTGTTGAGAGAAACACACGTGGTTGTATTTGTGCAGAAATCATTGCCTCGCCGTTACGTCGCCTACTCACGATGTCGTAGCCTTTCTTGATTGCCAAAGATGTTGCGTCGCCCTGACGTCTGGGACCTCCTCATCTCAACCTCGCGTGGCTTTCTGCTCCCCTTCGGTTTCTCGTCGATTCTCATCTTAAGTGCCCACAATGTATTTGATAAATGCGATGCACACCCCACATGTTCTATTACCTTCTAGAACTTATGAGGATAAGATGCATAGGTTTGCACGTATGGAGTAAACTTGTTGGCTTGAGTTTAGCTTGTCTCCCTCTTGTGTTTTACTTTTGTTCTTGTTTTTCTTTTTATATGAAGTGTGCTTTTACCCTTAAAAACAACAAGAATAAAAATAATTTAATAACAATAAAAGCAATGTCAAAACATAATTAACTCAAAATTGTAACTTCCAAAACAACTAAAATATTAGAAAAGACAATTAATAAATAATAAAATAATATTTAAAATATTTAATTAAAATAAATT
>JABEZY010273878.1:0-11774 GCA_013467495.1 Gossypium gossypioides | reverse complement strand
GTATAGATCAAGACAGACCTCATACGACTTTAGATCGGGGCAAAGAGAAAGTCTCGGATTAATCGCCTCTGTATCTACGAATACTCGTCGGGGTAAGTTTGTGTGATTAAATTGTGTTTATATGTTTTATATTGAATTAGTTATGAATTGTGAATTATTATAAATTTACATGGTTGCATATCCAACGAAGTTTGACAAATCTCGAGTCCCGCTTGGACCTTAAGAATCTATAGGATACAAATGACATGTCATTAGGGTTACATGATTTGGTTGAGGTCTTACATGTGTTGTAGATACTCCATAGCTCGTCAGAGCATACAGATTTATAGCTCGTGAGAGCATACTGATCTACAACTCAAGTGAGCATACCATTCACAGCTCATATGAGCATACATGTACATGAATTGACGGATTATAGTTATATGAGCTAGCACACTATGTGTGAGCTATCCCGGGTATCCAACGGTATTCTAAACGGTTCAACGAGAAATGTTCTGTTACAAAATGATAAGAGTTCAATACAAACTATTACAGGTATACATGTGAATTACATGAAAACGTGGTTATATGATATATGGAAAAATGAAATGGATGATACATGTATATGAAAATTGATCAATGGATATGTTCATCTATGGTTATTTGCTTATATGTGTATTTACATGGCTAACATGGTTGATGTATATGTGCTTAGGCATTTGGCCAAACTGTGTTGGGATATGCTTGTTTACTTACCTATTATATAACTAAATGGTAAGTTATATTCTATATTATACGAACTTACAAAGCTTAAATGCTTACTCTGTGTTATTTTCTGTGTTTTATAGTGAGTCAGAAGCTTGTTGGGGTTGCAAGCTTGTCAGAGCTATATCACACTATCCATCGGCTCTTTTGGTACTTTTGGATGTTTAATTGTGGTTATAATGACATGTATATGTATTTTGGCTAATGTGGCCATGTATTTTGGGTTGTTTAATGACCATTTGTTGCCTTTTGTTTTGGCACTTTGATGATGGTATGATTTTAGTATATGACATGCAAATATTAGCTTTATAATTGTTGATGTTTAGAATTATTGTGAAATGGCACTTAGTTTGAATGGAGATATGGTTTTAGATGCTAGTGGTTGAATGGCATGGTTAGTACCATTTGGTATATTTTGGGAAGTAAGTTCCATGTTATGTATTAAGGCAAACATGCCTATAAGTTTGTTGATTAATTGGGCAAAATGAATACATAGTTATACATGTTTATAAATTTTTATTTGAGGTGGATAAGGACATAGTTGTTGTATGTGATCATACCATTTTTATAAGGCTATAATATGCATGGTTTTAGTGCCTTATTATGGCTTGTGTATATGTCCATTTGTGGTTGTAGGTATATGCCAAATTGGTGAGAAAAATGACTTGTAAAATAGCCTATTTTTGTCCACATGGGCAGAGACACGGGCGTGTCCCCTATAGCTTTCAAAGAGTTGCAAGTTAGGCTATTACACGGCCTAGCACACAACCTGGCACACGGGCGTGTAAGGTTATTTCGAAGGGTATACGGCCTGGCACACGGGCGTGTGGCTTGGCTGTGTGGCCCAAGTCAGTGAGTTAGACGGGCCCGGAAACGGGTTGGGACACAACCATGTGTCCCTATTTCGAATGTCCACATAGACGTGTGACCTCTGCAATGTTGAAAATTTTCCTTGTTTCCTGAAAAATTCTATGAGTTTCTAATTTAGTCTCGACTTATTTCTAGCATCTATTTTGGGCCTCGAGGGCTCGTATAAGAGAGAATATGTATATTTTGACTTGATTTCATTATGTTTATTGAATTGATATGAAATGTTTGAAATATTTTTTTGTTTGAATTGTAAACTTCGGTAATGCTTCGTAGCCCTGTTCTGGCGATGGATATGGGTTGGGGGTGTTACATTCCATATTACAACAGTTCCCATACTTTTACTAAGTTCACACCTAAACATACATCAAAGGTTCGCATACTAGCACGCTTTGCAAATAAAGAATTTTACACGCAAAGGGTTTCATACCCTTATGGGGTTCGTATGCATGCATGGGTTCACTAAATCAGGGGTACGCTTGTAATTTTCAAAAATGCAAACATTCAGGGTTGGCAGAAAGCAATACCTAGTAACAATTCTAACTCTTATATTTGGGTTGGCAGAAAGCAATACCTAGTAACAATTCTAACTGTTATATTTTAATAACAACTCAACGTAATACTCATGCATGAAAAACATTGATTTTATTCAAAAGATAATCAAATATTCTAAGTCATGGTTTGCCAAAACAGAATAGCTAAAACTTTAAAGGAATTATTTGGATAACAGAATCATAATATAATAAATCTAAAGCTCTCATAATATAAACCCCATCGCCTCTTTTCCCAGGTTCGCCAATATCTAGTTAGGAGTGAGCCTCGCCAAGTCATCTACCTCGCCACTACTATCTGTTACCTACTTACCTATGGAGTAAGAGAGGAGTGGGTGAGTTCATTGAGAACCCAGTGAATAATCAACAATCAACCATGTATGCTTTAAAATAAGGTTTAAAAACAGAAAGAAAGTTTAGTCATAAAAATTGTTTTTCCTATTGGGTTCGTGAGTGGGGTTGCGAGACTCGATTTACAGATCCTATTTAAAACCAATAGTTGTAAGATAGTTTTGCATGTGTTACTGAAAACCATACTTATAAACTTAGCTTGTGCTTTTTTGAAAATAGAACTCATATATCATGAAATCTTGCTCATGTACTTATCTTATCAGAATGAATGAGAAACATAAAATATGATCTCGCACTTAACACACTTATCACAATGGTTGAGGAACATAATATATGTTCAAGCCCATACTTATCTTAGTCTCGTTGGATATGCAATTCTCCTTATAACGCCTTAGAATAAATTAAAGAGTCCTTATTACATGCCCCATAAGTGCAGTGTGAAGCAATACACTCTTCTGTACACTAAAATGCCCGATTGAATGAAGCATAGCTCGACATTCCCTTATCTCTCCACATGTCCCAAGGCCTCTATACCCAAAATCATAGAAATAGAGAAGTGAGAACTTATAATCCTTTGGTATACCGATATATCCAACACGGCTCGCAAAGGAGCACACACAGAGACTTATCACAGAGAGCTCATATAGGGAGCTTACTTATCACAGAGAACTAGCATAGGGAGCTATGCTCGCAAGGGAGCTTGCTGGAAAACAGTTGTAAAGAGCTAGCATAAAAGCTCATGAAAACACAATTTATAAAATAGTACGTTAAAAACGTTTCTTAAAAACACAGGCTCGCTTAGGAGTTCGCACAAAACATATCTTTAAACATAGCTTGAAAACTTAACCTTGAAAACAAATTATATGAGTTAAAAATAGGGTTTTGTAGAAAACTTACTTTTGAAAACAAATTCTTGAAAATCATAACAGATAGCATACTTAAAGCAATTTCTTAATCACTCACACTTTGAAAACGTAATACCTATGACAAATCCCATATCACTCACTGAAAAAATGCAAAACTAAATCCTTGCTGGTGGATGGTCTGGTTGGTTCGCAATATAAACAAACACACAAATTACTTAAACAGACCATACTTATAGAATTCACACATGCAAGCGAACCTAGCTTTCTGGACAAACCCTTAACAAGACAGAGACTTACCTTAAGTGCTACGAACTTGACTCAGAATAGAGACTTTACAATAGAATATTCAATGAGGGAATTCTCATGAATTAAGGGTCGTATTTATAGACCTAAGTGTCCTGGAAATCTTAGGATACCCTACTTGACTTAGGAAAGGTATTAATTCCACTTAAAGTATCCCTAGATACACCATATATTTATTTCTTAATTAGAGTCTGACTCAATATTTGATTGGCAAACCCTAGTTCGCTAAACAAACTAGAGAACCCCCAGTTTGCAACTTAACCGGTGAACCCTAGTTCGCTACTTACTTAGTGAACTCTAGATCGCCAAACATATCGACAAACACACTTTCAATAATTTTGGCGATCCCCTTACCATGTCCTTTAGTGAATACTATTATGTTTAAACACTGGTGAACTCCTTGCTATTACTTTTTTGGTGAACTCTCATTTTTTTTCAAAACATTAAGGAACACTTCCTTGCAAAGTCGAAACTTGTAGGCTCGATTTCGGGATGTTACAATTCTTTTGTTAGCCTATCTTGTGAAGAACTACTTTGGTTATTTCCCTAAGAAAATTTGGGATGAGTTCTCCATCCTAGATTATACGTGTTAGGAAAAAGGTTATTCTACTGTCTCTTAGGATTTCCAACATATCCAACTAGTTCTGAATCAGTTGTGCATTGCCAAGAATGATGATTATCCCCGCACGGGTGAAAAATGACATAAATTGGTTGGTTCCTACTAACCTTAAGTTTCTCATTCATGTCTCCTCTCTAAGCAACCATTTCAATGATAAGGACAGTCATCGCATTAACCTCTATAGCTTCTATTGACTTTTTTTTGACTTGCCCTAATTTTGCTCGAAATCTGTTGCAAATTGTTTTCTACAATGTCTTCAATTATCTTGGAAGTTTCTTTGGGTGACTTACTCAATAATGCCCTATTAACTGCTACATCCAAATTACCTCTAATGGACTCTCTCAAACTAGTGTAGAAAAGTATGAATCAACAACCAATCTGACACTTGGTGGTGAGGACATTTCTTTTGTGTATCCTTAAATTGTTCTCATGCCTCATGTAAAGTTTTCTTTTCATATTGTTGGAAACTAGTAATTTAATTTCGCAATTTTGCTATCATTTTGGAGGGAATAACTTAGCCAGAAAGTTCTCCACAACTTGATCTCAAGTTGTAATCGACTCATTCAACAAACTATCTAACCAGTTTGTAGCTCATCTAGTTTGATGAACTTCCACAGATGTTGGTTGGGATCTTTATGAGAGAAACCATAGAACTTATTAGCTTTAACTATATTAATGACTGTCGATTTGATCTCAAGATTGTTCGCTTCCACTATTGGTATGACAGTCTCTGATAGAACTAGGTGCAACAGGGACCGTAGGAGGAATATGTGCATTATTATGCTCATTAACATTATTATTCTCATTAGAGTCAACCATTATTGACCCTTCATTTTCAACCTCAAAATTGATGCTTATACGTCTGAGTCTTCGTTGAGTTCTTTCAATTTCCAAATCAAGTGATAAAAATTTGGATTTTGACTACTATGCATACAAAAGCCAGAGGTACTTGAAAATAAAACCAAAAAAAAAAAAATTTGAGCTAGCAAAAAGTAATTAAATTGATGTTAACAAAATTAGAAATTGGCTCCCCAGTAATGACGCCAAAGCCTTGTTGATTGATAATTGCGCCCAGAAGTATACATATCTTTCTAAGTAACATAGAATATCGATCCCACAGAGTGTTGTTACTAATCAAAACACCAATCACCAAATATTACTCTAAACCTATCCAAATTAATCGATAATAAATTTCTCTAACTAATTTAGTAGTAAATAAAAATAAGCAATGCAAATTAAATGAAATCAAATAAACAATCAACAGTAGAACTCTAGGATTATAATTTCATCCAATGTGCAAACTAATGGATCTTTCTCCATCCAATTTATCCTAATAGAGTTGATTAGTAACCTGGGGAGCTTCTCTTAATTCTCTTCTGACTAATTAAAGAACTCGTTTAATCTAACTATTGAGTTTTATTCTTATGCTAATAATGTAGACCAAATTGATTAAGAACTACCCTCACTATGGCTACTCAAGGTAATTAGGCATATTCCTATCCTAATTATGAATCATGGATTGACCCATTTTATTAAGACCAAGAGTCATTCATTCTAAACCTAAAATGAAAAGTCCTCTTTTGATTTCTTTAGGTTTAGTCAAACTAATAGTTGGCCACACTATTATCAAAGAAGAACAAGAATAAATAAACAATCTAAACTCTATAAATAATAAAAAGAGAGGGAAATAAATAACATTAAATAAACTAATCATGAAATCCATTATAACCCTAGAAAAGAGATTTAGTTTATGGAGAATTTGGGAAACATCTTAGAATTAAAAAAATTAACTAGACATAACAAAAGGTGTAACACCCTGAATTCTGGGTCTACAAGAAATAGGTTTTGAGCAAGGGAACAGTTAGGAGACTGCACATAAATATTTAGTTGTGTAAGGAAGTGACATAAATGAATGTCTGCTTCAGTNGTTAAGTGATTTAGGAGTGTTTGGAAGTGTCTGAGAAGTTAGGGGTTCAAGTCTTGGCTTTTGCAGAATTTTTAGTTTTTCCCTTAAATGAATTTGGACGCTAGTTTATAGGCTTTATAAATATTAGTGTTGGTTTTATGTCACAAAAAAGCCTGTGGTCTAGTGGCAAGGTGGTGTGTTGTGTACTGTGAGGTCTGAGGTTCAAGTCCTGGGTTGCGCAATAGGGTATTTATTTTACTGCTTGAGTCGTGTAAGTGGTAGAGTTGGAGTGAAATACTACCGAAGGAAGTTTGAACTGGTCATAGAAAGAATTGAGGGGAAATCAGTAGAGTGATAAGGGGAAAGATTTGAGGAGAAAATCGAGGAGTTGTTAAGAGGAAGAGTTGTGCCGAATTTGGATTCTGGCACTCTAGGAAATTCGGCTAGGGGGATTGCTAGTGCCGAATTGGTCTTTAGGCTACTGAGGCTTTCAGTTTTGGGGGGTATTCCCTCTTTCGCAGTTGAAAATTTTGGTCAGTTTTGGTTTACCTATTTGCGATTGGTTTGGATTTGCCAAGTTTTCGGGTTCATTTCTGCTCTTCTTCTCTCTTTTCTTCTTGCTATTGGCTGAATCTCTCTTCCCCTCCCCTCTCTTCTTCTTGCCGAAATCTCCCTTTCCTCTTCCCCTCTACCTTTGTTACTCTTTTCCTCTTTCTCCTTTGCCCAATACCCCAATCGTTTATTCCTTTTTCTTAAGCCAAACCTTCTCCTCTCGCCTTGTGACTGAATATTACACCCCTCCTCCCCCATCTCTTCTTTTCTTTTTCCTCCTTATCTTTTCGGTTTCTTCCCTAGTCAACTCTTTCCCTTTTATTTGCTCTGATTGTCAAATCCTCCCATTCTTTTGGGGCCAATCGTCGGGCTTGCTTTTCGTAGTTATTTCTCTTGCGCGTTACTGTTGGTGCTTAGGAATCTCTCGAAGGGTCTTAAGTTGGTGAATACTTTGGTTAGGCGAACCGTTCCTCTTCGCTTGATCAGGTTGGGGTAAGTTGGCGATTGTGATAACTTGAGATTAATCGATTGTGTAACTGCATATGCGATTAATTAAGATTCTTGGTCAAATGTAGGTTTTGGGTGCTTGTGGATCGTGGTGCGTTTAACAAATCAGGTGTGTAAACACCCACTACAGCCGTAGATCGGTGAAAAGCTGAAAAGTCGATAACACGGCATTTGAGTCCATATGAGCGTGCGATCGCTCGAGTGGTAAGCCCAACATGTGAATTGTGGGCAAATGATCGAATTACCCCCGAAGGGTAAAATGACTGAATTACCCCCAAAGGGTAAAATGATCGAATTACCTTGAAAGGTAAAATGACTGAATTACCCTTAAAAGCAAAATGACCAAATTACCCCCGAAGGGTAAAATGACCGAATTTCCCCCGAAGGGTAAAATGACCGAATTACCCCCGAAGGGTAAAATGACCAAAATACCCCCGAAGGTAAAATTACCGAAATACCCCCATAGGGTAAAATGACTGTTATACCCCTAGGAGTTGAAATATGTGAATGACTAATTTGCTATATGATATATATACACGACTGTTACTGGATATGGCATACTGCATACACGTATGATTTATGACATGACATACTGCATGGGGTTGGGATACTNTTATGGAAGAAGTATACTATTACTGGCAGCTTTGCTGCGATACTGTTACTGGCAACTTTGCTGTGATACTGTTACTGGAAACTTTGCTGCGATACTGTTATTGGCAGCTTTGCTGCGATATTGGTGTGTTGGCTGGGTGAGTGAATTTTATCCCCACATGGTGTGTTGGTGGTACGGAGTGGTGTGTTGGCTGGATTGGGATGGGTTGCATTATTGCACTGTACTGTTACTGCATTAGGCTAAGGCCCACACTGTTACTCTATTGGGCTAAGGCCCACATTGTGCTGTTACTGATTAGGGCTCAGGCCCAGACTGTTATTGCATGTTGTATGCTGACTGTTTGGTAGGGGATTACACACTGAGTTTCATAAACTCACTCTCTCCTTTTAACTGTGCAGGTAATCCTCAGCCTTAGGCGATTTGGTGCTGCGAGAGACTCGGAGGTGGCCACACGACTGCTGCTAATAAGACTTGCTTTTATTCTAATTTAAATAAGAAGATGGGTTTTGTTTATGTAATAAGGCCTTTAAGTTGGTTTAAATTTTTAATTGGGCTTTTTCTTTCATATTTTAAATTGAAAGTTTAGAAGAAGACGAATTTTAAAATAATTACCGTTTTCAAAGACACAAGTTTTAAACAATGAGATTTAAAAAAATAATAATAAAAAGCTTCTGCGATTTTAGACCAATTTGTTTAAACGTTATCAGATAACAAGACAAACATTTTTGACTAGATGATTTGTTAAATAATAATAAAGGGGTTTTTAAACCTAGAAATAAATTTTTACCAACGAGTTCAATTTTCACTAAACACCTCAATGTGACACCGCCAGATTCGGCCATAACTCCTAGGCCGGGTTTGGGGTGTTACAAAAGGAAACAAGAAGGAAAAATGATAGAGAAACTCCATCTCCTTGTTGGAATTCGTCGATTCTTGATGCGTGAAAGCTTGGCCGACTCCTCTTTTTTTCTCTTTCCCCCATTTCTGGTTTTTTCCCCTTTTTATAATTATAACCCTTAAAAATTGTAACTTTTAAAAAACTATCAGGTATATGATTTTTCGTTGGAGTAGAAATTTGGCTGTTTATTTCGCTAAGGCGGAGATATTTTTCATTGGAACGAAGATTCATCTGCCTGCTTTCGTTGGGGTAGAAAAATTTTTGGTTGGAACAAAATTCAACTTATGTCTAGCTAGGAATAACCAACTATCGAGCCAAGGCAGCTTGGCCTCTGAACACGTCTTCTAGTTTGTCTAGAATCGGTTTGGCAGTCTTACAATTGTCTATTTTCTTATAAAGGGTGCTACTCATGCTTGCTAGCATATAACAACGAGCTATCTCATCAGATTCCTCACAGCGATTTGTAGCCTTAGCTTGAGTGGCTGGAGGACACTTATTATTAAGAACTGTTTTAAGTTTCTCATAGCTTTGGAAAATCATCAGGTTTATTTTCCATTCCTTATAGTTATTTCCATTCAGTTTGTTCTCAGTGAGTATATTTAATAAAGGAGTAGGTGTGTAACGCCATAAACCTGACCCGATTCACCGGATCCGGATCTTGGGTGTTACATTACTATTATAGACTTATACATGTTTAAGACACAAATTTCCAAAGAAATACATCTTATTTGATAATACTACCTGTCAATGTTACATTTAGGTGTACATTATGTACAGAACTTACAAGGTTAATTATTCATCACATTTGCTTATACTATCCCACTTATTTAACCTCTATGTAATATTGCTGACTTAAATTATTTTGGTCAATACAATTGAGTCATCCTAAGGCTTATAAACAAAATTTTGAGACTTGTTCGAATTGTTTCTATCATACACGAACACACTCGTGCAACCCTCGCTCTGTATGCATAAGTGCCTACTTCGCCTCTCCTTTGGCGTAGCACTGGTATCGTCCCTCCTTGCAACTCTTTTACCTGGGACATTAAACATAAAGGGGTAAGTTCGATAGAACTTAGTGAGAGAACCCTCTTTTTACTTGAGCCCTTATTTAAGGATTTCATCATTTGTTTTTTATTCTTTAGATAACGCCACGAAGACCATCCTCCCAAAAGATAGCCATAGAGGCTTTCCTTTTAGAGTCTCGCCACAAAGGCATCCTTTGATAGAGATTGCCACAAAGGCTTTCTTTTAGCAGAGATAGCCACAAAAGCTTTCTTTTCACAGAGATAGCCAAAACGATTTCCTTTTAAGAGAGATAGACACAAAGGCTTCCTTTTAATAAAGATAGCCATAAAGGCATCCGTTTAATAGAGATAACTACAAAAATGTCATTTTTTGGAAGCTACCACAAAGACACTTCTTTAGGTTACGCCACAAAGGTGTCTCCTTATAGATTATATCACAAAGGTATTCCTTATCAGAGATTTTCAACAAAGACATTTCCTTAATAGAAATAACCACAAAGAATCATTTTTACAGAAATTGGTGTTTTTAACGATAAGGGTTCACCTAAACTCACTGTAGTGAGGTTTTCCCTTCACCACCTAATAGTCACCTGATCGTCCTTTTCATATTCCATATGATGCCATGACCCAACCATGGTCATACATTATATGGTCTTTAAAGTGCCATGACGATAGACTTGTCCCTATCAAAGATACGTGTTTTTAATCCCGTTGGACCCTTTTAGATGACTCCAGAGATAGACATAGACACTTCATGCATACTTTTACTTGACAGACTTATACCGTTCAGAATTCTTCATAATAGATGCATTCATGCATACGGATGCAATGCACTTCACATCAGACTCGTTCACGTCTGACTTACTCATGATAGACTTGTTCATATCATCAAAACACACATAGACACACTTTACTCATTCAGACACTTTAACCATGAACCTCAGAGATCATATCCATATTCCATACGAATCATTCATGTATGTTCATCAGACATACATTTCTCATAGAATCATCACATCATGCATTTCTAGCTTATTTTCAGAGAAGGTTCTAACATGCATAATACATTTGCAAGAGTCGACTTAGGGACTCACCTGTTAACCTTAATAGTAGCTTGGGCTCCAGTTCTAAGCTGTCCTTAGAGATTACAATGATCACTACTTTGGTAGGAAGAAATCATTGACAAAAATCAAGATTTCCACTCTAGGATAAAGAATACATTCTTTCCATTCTTCTAACCTAAATATAGTAGGATTTGTAAAGAGAGAGAAAGAGCCTGTTTTATTTTTCTTTAGGCTCAAGCTGAAAATACTTGATACGAGTCTCAAGGCCCAATTTCAGACACATGGAGGTGATGCTCTCACACTACCTCAAGGCCCAACAACAATATCAAAGGCAAAGCAAATCAAACAAATTTTTGGATGGGATCCAAGTATTTATAGGCTTATATGTCTTATAACATTTGAAGATCTATCTTTTATCTTCAAAATGCCTTTTGAATCACCCGATTTTGAGTTCGAGAGATCAAGTTATGAATGTTTTAGTGAAGATTGTGCAAGTAGAATTTTTGGACGGGATTATGATGAGAATTATGAGTTTCGGGCTTTTAAATCGAGTTTAAATTATATCGAGTTCAATTTTTAGGATTATTTTTTATTATATATGAGCCTAATATTTTGTTTATTAGGTTTTATTATTTTATTATTTATTTATTCTAAATTTTGGATTTTGTTTAAGTATTTTAAGTTGTTTAGGAGTTTTTGTTTCTTAGGCAAATAAGAAAGTTTAGTTTAAAACTACTTATTTAGAATAATTAGAGTTTCATTATACTTTAGAATTTTATTTTGATGTACTTAGCTGGCCTATATAAAGGCTTCTTCATTGTTCATTAGGGAGAAAAATTGTTTTCATTAATAAAGTTTGCAACTCCGGGAGTTTGTTTCTTTGTGCAAGGTTTCTTTCTTCTAAT
>JABEZY010273877.1:7966-21477 GCA_013467495.1 Gossypium gossypioides | reverse complement strand
TAATTTTTAATAAAAAACAATTTCCAATAATTACACATTTATATTGTTTGATAAAAAGTATTGTTGTTGCTATAAAATTGTATGAATTGTTTTAATAGGAGCTAATAGTTTTTATTTTTAATTTATTCTATAAATATAGTATTGAAGATGGATAACCAATTCTTCGTATACACATTTCGAGGGGGTAGTTTTACAAATAGCAAATGGTTGTATATTTGAATCTCGTCATCAAATAGAAATAGGGTTCAACAAGAATATAAAAGTCGATGATATGAAACAGAAGATTTGTGTGAAAATTACTCGACGTTGTGGGAGGAGAATGTCTAGGCTATTCTACAAATTTCCAGTTTCATAAAATTTATGCAAATATAAGGAGATGGAACTTATAGATGATGATGGCGTAAAGACTATGATCACACTTTATTTCCCACTTAGGAACATTGAACCAGTTGAGTTATTCGCTGAGTTAGTAGATGTTGAGCCCACTTAAAATATCACTCCATTAAATCAACAATATAGAGTTCAAGACCCAAGGTTCTGAGAACATCTACCAATAGGCGATCATTTGTACACAAATTTGAGTTTGATCTAAACATTGGGTAGGTAGAATTGTGCAATTATGGAGCAACATTAACATGAGCCGAGAATTCACATAATGTTCCGACTGTGTATAACAACCCTAATCCAGGTTCTCGTTTATAAATGCATTAATTGGTGATTGGTACCGATGCAAATGGTGAAGATGGACCCGATAATGATGGTCACTCTCACAAGGGTGAATATTTTAGTGGCCCTAATATCGATGAGCTCTCGGATGATATCGATGACGAAGCCGTAGATGATGATGATGATAATGTATATGCACTTTCACTCGAGAACCTTACTCGAGCCATTTGCATACGCAATAACCTTGGGGTCCACATGTTGAGCTTAGATCTCAATGTTGTACATGCATCCGAGCTCTCTGATTACCTAAATTTAGTACCTACGAAATGGTTGGAGGTAGATCTCAAATCAGAAGAGTTGATCGTGGGTCAACAATTTGCAAATAAAGAAGAATGCATATTTGCCATCAAGTGGTATGGCATGAAAGCGTCGATGGACTACAAAGTTGTTATATCTAAACTGACATTATATATTGGGAGTGTTGGAGGTTTGTAGAAGGTCACAGGTGGCAGGGACGAGCTGTATTGATCTAGAGGTCACAATTGTGGGAAATTCAAAATTTTTTTAGGCCTCTTACATGAACTTTTGAATGTATTACATAAGACCATCGAAAACTTGATGTGAAAAAAATCTGTAACTACATCATGCCACTGGTGAAAGACATGCCCATCATTCCTATATCGGTCCTGATTGTCAACATGCAATCTTGATTTCAGTACAGAGTGTCATACATGAAACCATGGTGGGCCAAGTAGATGATGATTAAGCAATTATACGGAGATTGTGGTGCGTCTTACAATGAATTGCATGGGTGGTTATCCACAATGTAGGAGTATGTGCTAGGGATTGTTGATGACTTACAGACTATAATGATCTGATTTCTAGTGGTGTCGAAAAATGTGGTTTCAAGATCCCATTTTCGTAAACTAAATCCATAAATATTAAATAGTAAATGACTTGAAAACTTAAATTGTAATTATCCAAAGGGCCAAAATGGTTAATAAATCATTTTTAAGTATTCTATAGTGGATGGCATGATGGTATTTGATTAAATAAGTAACTTAAGATTAATTATAATTAAAGCATAATTAACTAAAGTTAATCAAACATTAAATCAAGTATAAAAGGAAAAATTTGGTGGAAATAAAGAGCAAATATATCATCTTTCTTCTTCACCTAAATTGTCCACCATGTTTTAATTAAAGAAACCTTCCAAGCTTGAAACATTCGACCATAATTTGGTAAGCTTATTTAGGCCCATTTTCTTGTACTTTTTATAGATTTGAGGTCATAAGAGCTTGATTTAGCTAGCTCATGGAACAATTTGAGAAATTGTTAAAGTTTTAGAAAGCTTCCATTGTTGAGAATTGAATGATTTAGGTGTTAAATTGATAGAAATTAAACTTAGTTTAAGAAAAATGAGTAAATTGTAAAGTTTAATTGATGGTTTCGTACATTATATACCAAATTGAATCAAATGAAAATTTGCCACAAAATTTTAGTAGGAATAGGAAGTAGGAGGTCCCCAATGAGTAAATGTGAAATCAAATTTCAATTTGGAGGTCTAAATCAGAAGTTATGCTTGTTTCGGTTTTAGAGACTAAATTGAATAAATTACAAAATGTGTGTGACTTTGTAATTGAATGTGATTTGATATGAAATTTGATATTCTTTATTGTTGGATTATTACTCATAGCTAAAGATGATTCGAGGCTGTCGTGAGGGAAAGGAAAGGCGAAAGCCGATGACGAGTGACTTGAATTTTCGATTTGTATTTCTATAATTTGAATCAATATATTTATTGCACATTCATGATGTTTTGCTTGGTACAATACTGAGGTGAGTTTAAAATAGCTACTGTAATTGAACTGGTATGATTCAGATAAATTATAGAGATAAATGACTAAATTGAATAAAATGAAAAGTATTCTAACTTATGGTTTATGATATTATGTATGAAATTAAGGAGAACATGATATTTTAATTGATGAAATGATAAGTTGATGATTTATTGAGAATGAAATAATGAGAATTGAATTTATAATGAAATTAAAAATTGGTTACCTTATTAATTGTTTGGGTATAGTCAGATATAATTGGCATGTCATAGGATAGATTGAGTATGAGTTACTTTGACTATATATTGATAAGCGTTGGACGCATTTTCTTTCAGATGTTCAGATGAGTGTAGGGTACAACTTTTATTTCAATTATATCGATGAGCACTGGACACAATTTATTCACTTTGAACGTTCTGGTTAAACACTGAGTGTCAAATTGGTGTGTTGATTTGGATCCATGTATTTGTTTGAGTCTGAGTCATAGTAATAGGGAATATAAATTGTGACTTGGTTGATTGATACTTGAAGATAATTAAAAGTTATAATGTAGTATTACATGTTTTATAAATGATATTTGATTACTGATAGCATTTAAAAGACTATGTGAACTAGCTAACGAGCCTGAGGGCCAATATGGTTAGATAAGGAATTGTTGATTCAATTTTGAAATTTTAATGTGGATTTTGTTGAATGTGTTAAAATTGTAACATCTTGATTTTCGCTGGTTGACCAAAGAATCGTGACGTTACCTACATCCCAATTTATAATGGTACATGATATCTTTGAAAAACAAAAGTGTTTCACGGTACACCACTCTATAGTAAAAACTCGTTGAACTGTTGTTTGGCGAAATATGGATTTTTTTTATTTCAATAAAGGCCTTAAATAAAATACGCCATATTAGGAATGAAACAACATTTAAATATTGGTGGTATGCCACAGTTGAAAATTTTGGCGAAATGGCACAATATTCATTTCAAACGTTGCAGCGATCATAAGTACAAACCAAACTGAATAAATACAATGTTTTTTTAGGTTAAAGTATTTCTAGGACTACATACTACACTACCCTGATAATTACATGTTACAGAATAATAAAATAGGCAGTTAACAAAAGAAGTCTCTTTCTGGCTAAGTCCTTTCAAGAATAGTCCACCCACACTTAAAACACTTCAAAATGGGGAAAAAAAAAGAAGCGAGTGAGTTTAAAAGAACTTAGTGAGTTTTGAGATAAGCATCGACCCTTCGATCAAGTGAACACAATATGTTAAAACAACTTAGACAGTTTATATTATACAACTTACAGGCGTACATAACCTAACAGTTACGTAATATATGTTGGCAGATAAATAGTGTTAGTGAAATACTGTTAGATAGAAGGTATTATTTGTGTCTAAGAACTAGTCTTTGGTGAGTACGTGCCATTATTAACTTCTATTTGCATGCAATATTTAACTACCCATTTACAATAGAATCCAATGTAACTGCATACAGTTCATGCAAGTACACTTATAAACATTCATACACATTGATACGCCATTCCTTTTGCTAGCTTTTGATCCTTTAAACACTCTGAAAAGCTAACATTCCATTTTCACGATATTGTTCCGTAGAGCTAGTAATTTGATTAACTAATTGAACCCCACAAATCCTCGTTAACTCGAATACTTATGTGTTCCTCCGCAAGGCCAGGGCCTTTCACCAGTCTTGATTTACATTCATATGCAATACTGGAGGTGAAATAATCAGTTTCTCCATTTTCTTCTCCATCATTATACCACATCAGTCGCCTCCATTACGCCTTTTCACCTTTTGAGATATTGAGCTTGTACACCAAGGAAGGAGTATTCATTTTAATCAAATAGGCACATTCATTTAAGCTTCATTTTCATAGTTTACCATTCAAAAAATGCACATGCAATGTCACACATAATAGTCATTGAATGGCTCATATAGGCTGATAACTTTCTTTTCATTAGGTTAACCTGTTACAGGAATTAACTTTATGCAGGTTCCACAACACTTAGAGTTGTGACTATTTTACCTGGACAGATGGTATCATTTTTAAGTAGGTTAGAATATTCATCAAACAGAATATGAAATGGAACTCACTAGGGATCTTCAAACAGAGCTTTATCTATACAACGGATTCTTTCCTTTTCGAACTAGGCCCCTCTCATGTTTCTTTAAGCTAAAACAATCAAACAATACTATTAATATACTGAAACAATTGAAACTTTAACATAAAATAAGAACTAGTAACATGCAATCATTTATTCAAAAGAAAGTTTCCTTTTGTCTAGTAGTTCTGGTAAAAACCCTAATAAATGATTCCTACTACTCAATAATTTCCTAGTATTAAATTAAAAAAAGTCTCAATTATTTATCAACAATTGGCTTGGAAATGGTAGTTTCTACACAAGTCTTAACAATTGGTTCCTTCTACAAACGAAGAACACTCTAAGTTTTTTCTTTAGAAATAACGAAGATGAATAGAGAAAAAGAAGGTAAGGTCATTTCTCTATTTTTCTTTTGTCCTATTTATAGTAATTTTTAATCTATATTCCACTCTAATCAAGGTCCTTAATCACAAATCATACACACACGATTCTACTAATTAATCACATCCTACGAGACTCTCTAGGTTTCACGTACAATGACACGCTCTTTTCATAAGGTTTGAAACATAACTAATACGTGTCCCACTTGCCGCGAGTTCTAAACTAGACTAACGAGTTCACAACACTAGAACTTCACGGGTGGTGGATTCACTAACGGAAGGGTCTACTAAAATAAAGAACTCGCCAAATATAGAATAAGAGTCTGTAAGATTGGCGAAACTTAGTGAAACAATTTGCCAATGAATGTGCCAACTTAAAACCAGTCTAATCCTCATGACATAGACAAATTTCATTTAGTGAAATGCGTAAAATATCAAAATTAAAACCAGTCATTTTAGGGTGTGACAAAATTAAATAGGAATATAAACATTAATGATATTGGTATGATATAATCAACTAGCTTATTATTGAAATAGTACATAGTTAGTTCATTTGGTATAATGAGTGTACTTTATGTCATACATATGTCTTGTTATGTGATGAAGGATTAACATGAATTATAAATGAAGTAGTTGTTAATGGTAGTTTAATTGGATGTATACACTTGATATATAATTTGTAATGTTTTGACTTTAATTATAGAAATACCACTGAGCTTTATAGCTCAGCGTACAATTTGTTTTTTCGTGTGCAGGTTAGGTTTATATCAAATTCTTTTAGGTTTATATCAAATTCTTGAGCATCAAGTTTAACATCCAGATAAAGATCCCAGACTAAAAAATGTTTGTATAATTTCCTTTTGTTGGTTATATGACATGTGATCTACCATCATTTGTTGTAGCAAATTAAACCTCTTTCTGTACTTAATGAGCTTGTTAGAAAGCAATTTAGTTATGTTTTTACTTAGTTTTTATCCATAGCACTTAGGTAATAAAGTGAGCAATTTAGGTATTTTATATGACCTTGTAAGCCGAATTTGGCCTAAAGGTGGACTAATATGTTAGGTGAGTGTGTAGGACATCACTTTAGGGTAGAAAGATAGTGGACTACTCCCGATGTTGCACAATAGAGTTGGGATGTCGCAACACAACAAGCAAAATACACAATGAGCAATCTACTGAGTATGTCGTAACACAGCCTTGAAGAGACGCCCAAAAAAGCAATCTGTCATCAATGTCGCGACACAAGCATGAGGGTGTTGCGACACAAATATGATGTAGCCACTTAATTGATCAAGGGTGTTTTCACTCACACAACATAATTTAATGAATATTAGTCACCCATTTTAGGTCAAAAAGAGGCTGTTAACCTAGGCATATAAAGTTATTGCTCAGAACTGCTTAAGGGGACTTTTGCCTAATTTTAGTATCACTGTCATTCTTTTGTTAGGTTTTACTTTTAAATTTTAGTTCCATTCTTGTTTTGTTCTTCGAGAGATTTAAATTGTGGATTCATCAGACATTGTTAAGAATTGCATTTTGAGCTTCAATATATTCAGGATTTTCCTAATCTTTTTATTTGATTTTGTAAATGTTTATATTTCAATTCAAATTTATGATGCTTGTTAGATACATGAGTAGCTAATCCTTTAGGAAGATTAATGAGTGGATGTGGGATTAGTTGGCGACTATGTAAGGTTTCTTAGCGGATCAATTGGTTGGGAAAAGAAAAAATTAAACCCTAGGCTTGACAACCGTAGATAGTCATGTAGGTAGATATGAACTTGTAATCAATATATTCTACCATGAAAATTGATCGCTTTTGGACATACTAACATCCAGAGTATGAATATTGTAGTAAAAGATATAGATATATGAGGTGGTACCCGCAAGTATATAGGTCTAGTTGTAATATAGTTACAACAGTAGGTAAGTAGTTTGAGGATTGTACACAAGGGAGGCGAGTGTTGTATCAATTTTAACCCAAACACTAAAAGATCTAATTAGTACTTTAATTTAGTTATAGTACGATGGTAATAAAATATAATTTTTAAGATTTTTTTATAATAACAAAATAAAATAACATAAATAAATAAACTTCAAGAGATTAAAGAATAGGATAAATCAAATCTGGTTATGGATGATTAGTTCGTTTCGATATTTCCCATCAACTGTCACTTCGTGTTCCTCATCAATCAACTAGTCAATATCCCAGTAGGACCTTTCGATCTTCCACTCAAATAATGAGTTAGCAAGAATTACTTATCTTCTGACCTCACAGTCCAGATTGGTTTGGGGTGAAGGTGTTCACAGATAGACCATACCAAATTTGGGTTAATTCTCACCTTGATTACTTTCTATGGTTGTCAATCCTCGGGTTTTAAGTTTTTCCTTTTCCAACTAGCTAATCCATTGAGTAACCCTACAAAACAGATAATGGATCATACCTCCACTCGTTAATCTCTCAAAGAAGGATTAGTTCCTCATGGTTTTCATAAACAATATGGAATTGATATAAAGAGAAAACATGATAATCGAATTGAAGTGTAGAGTTTAAGAAAATGCTTAATTTTTATTAAGAATAAATTGAATCCACAAAGTTCGATCGTCTCTATAAATCAGATTTATCAGGATAAACAAGAACAACTTGAAAATAAATCTAAAACCTAAAAAGGAAGAAAAGCTAAACTGAAACTAAAAGAAGAAAACTAAGCTAAGTAATTGGTGTCTTTTACATGTGACAAATGAGCCTATGTATAAATTTCAAGTGGTCTTTGTCCTTAACTCTAGGTTAGCTGACATTTCCCTAGCTTTAAGTTTAATTGTGTGAACCAAAACGCCCCTTAGCTCGTGTTATTTGTCGTTCAGAGTCGATGTTGCGACACAACAGAACTTGTGCCGAGATATAAGAATCAGTATACTCCTCTTTCGGATATCTTCAAGGGTATGTAGCGGCACCTTTAAGCTGTGTCATGACATCGAAAGTAGTCTTATGATTTCCTCGATTCTGCTCCCTATGTTGTGACATTGAGCATTTCATGTTGCGACATAGTGACTAGCATATGTTTGTTACACCTTCTAATGGTCTCCTACACACTTATGAAGTTCATTAGCTCACCCGTAGGCCTCATTTGGCCCTAAGGTCAATAAAAGACTCATTTTTGCACATTTTATTGATTTTAACAAAACATACTAAAAAATAAATAAATCCTAATAATAATGCTTAATTTCAAGCTTTTGAAGTGTGAAAACTAGTTTAATATGTGACACTGAATTAGGACAGATCAAAAACTTTACCCTGACCCAATCTGACTTGTGACATCGAGAGATAAGCAGTGCTTGCCGACTCATTAGGTTTGTGTAAGGCCGAGAGGCCCTGCTAGGCTAATGACTAGCTGATTGAATAAAACCTGAAATAGGAGTTTAATATGAACACTAAAATAAGTTAGTCTTCTGCCTTTAGATATGATAATATTTACAACATGTTTCTATAAATATTTTATTCTTCCTTTTAAATTCACTTTTATCATTACTTTATGAATCATCGTAATATAATTTGGATAAACTACTAGTTAAACATGTTAGCGTAGGAGCTAATTTTAGTTTAATCAAGCCTCTTTTGGATACAATCCTCGGGGTACTTTTTATATTTCGTTGTATAAACTATATTACAACCTAACCCGTATACTTGTGGACACTGCTTTCATTTACATATTTAGTTGTAATATTCTCATTCTCGATAATATTATGTCGAGAGGTATTCAACATGTACCTAGCTTGAGTTAGATTAGTATTTTGAATTGTTCATATGTTATATGTATATGAAATGATGAATGTCACAACTTATGGTTGGTTATGTTTTGAAGTATAATTGGTAATGTGTTCATATGCATAGGTAAATAAATGTCAATTAGCTCAATAAGGGACTTGATTGAAATTGTTTAAAAGAATGAATGTATGGATGCATAAATGGTACTTTATACATAATGGAACTCATTAGGTATATGAATTTGGTTGTATTTATAATTGCAAATGAATTTGTAAAGCTTTAGGTGGTTATAAACATGTACCAAAACTCAACCATTTCAAAATAGTATGTCACGTTGCAGCATTGAATGGTGGTCGTTGTGACAAGCCCAACTTGCCTTACCAGGGTATGATGTTGAGTTTGATCGACGAGGCCTACTCAATATGTTACGTCGTGATGTCAACTTGATATTTTGAAATTTTTATAAATTAGTCCTAAATCTATCTCGAGTTAGTTTTAGAGCTTTCATAAGCTCACGTAAGACCCGAAAATGGTTGTTTAATGAATTACATACATGTTTTGATTGAAATTAATTATTTAATGGTATAAATCATGCAAATTTTGATTGCACTTGCTCTCACAATGAATGTAACACATTGTAAGTTAGATCCGATGATTAGATCGGGTATCACGATGTTACATTTATTGGTTTCAAAGCTATAGGTTGAGCCAATTTTAAGATTAAATCAAGCTCAAAAATTGAGTCTAGAGGTACATGCCAAAATTGAGTCAAGTCTGGTTGAAGATTTGGATGCTGATTATAATTTTTGTTTTCTATTTTATAACTAAAGATGTTAGAGGAATAAGAAAAAAAAAAAGGCTAGTGATGATGTATATAGCAATGATCATTCCGATGAAAGTAGAAATAGAATTGGGATTGAGACACTTGGTATTGATTTAGCCAGTGCTCATCAGTTTAGACTTGCTGACATTGACTAGAGGGTTAGGGATGAAGATTTACTCTATGTTATAGCAAAAGCTCTTCAATGAGTGGCAAGAGCTACTCCACAAGTTGTATCAGTACTTGTAGTTGAACGAGCTCTGATAAAAGAGTTTTGAAAGACTGTGCCACTAAGTTTAAAGGACAGAAAAGGGTTGACCTATAGACAAATGAAGCTTTGCTTGAATTGAAAAATTGGGTACTGTAATAGTTCGAGTGTTCTTCGCATAAGCGTGTTATGTATGCATTTTCCCTTTTGAAAAAGGAGGCTTATTAGTGGTGGCTAATAGTTACCCAACATGTTTTAACATATCAAATTAATTGGGATTTCCTTCTACCCGAATTCTAGGAAAAGTACGTCGATGAGTTATATTTGGAATATCAGAAGTAGGAATGATGTTGAAATAGGGTGAGATATTAGTAGTTGATTATAAGTGTGAATTTTCGTGGCTCAGCAAATACGCTCTAAATCTAATACTTATAAAGAGAAATGATGTAAGGGATTCCTTCAAGGATTGTATGATGAGCTTAGAGTTCAATTGGTCACCCATAGAATAAAAGAATTTTTGACCTGAATGAATGAGCCAAGATTGTGGAACAGGCTATGGGCCTTGACAATAGGACTGAACCCTCCCGAGCCTTCGAGAAGTGGATAAGAAATTCTAGTTCGTATTCATTACCTAAGTGAGCTAGAAAGTCTTGTGAGCCCTAGAGAGCAACCCCAAAGTTCGTTAGATCAGAAAGAGTCCAAGATCGTCAACTGTCAGTATCTGTAGACAGTGTTAGAGGTGTAACAACCCTTTTTTAGTGGTGTCAAAAATAGTGGTTTTGGGACCACCAAATACGACGAGTAAGTTAGTAAATATTATTATTTAATATTTACGAGTCAAATGTAATTTTAAAAGGGTTTTTGATTTGATAATTTATGTTATTTAAGCAATTTATTAAGTTTGAGTGGTAAGACCTTAATGTCAAATGGTTTTATAAAATGAGGTATTATGACCTTGTTTCTATAAATCGAGCCATTAATATTTTTATAAATATTTACGGAGTGGCATTAAGGTGGTATTAAAGTTTCGTCGAACGTTTCGATGGTTAATTAATTAAAAAGATTGTAACAGATGTAAAATTTAATCACTATTTGATTTGAGTAATTAAATGGTTAATTGAATAAAGGAAAAGGGACTTAAATGGTAATTAGACCATTTAAGGTGTTAGTGGACAATAATGGGCATGATTTTGATGTTTTATTTAATTATTAAGTAAGGTTAATATGGTAATTTGATAATTGTATTAAAATAAATAAATAAAATTTATTCATCTTTTTCAAAGCTTTATCACCGATTTGAAAATGGGGGAAGAAGTCATTTCTTTTGCTTAGATGTTTCGGCATGTTCAAAAGCTTAATTGGTATGTCATTTTAGCCCCATTTATTTTAACTTTTATGTTTTTGAGATTGTTGTAATTAGGATTTTGAATGTTTCCATTGATGAACCTAGTGATTTTTTATGTTAAATTATGAAATTAAAATGTTGCTTGGTATTTAAAAGTATTTTGCTAAGGGATTTTTGATGAATTTTTCAATTAGGGACTAAACTGTTGAAATAGTAAAAATACAAGGGTTTCTTATGAAATTACTGCAAAAATGGGCTGTATTGAATACTATGAATATTTGGCTAGCATGGATTTGTATTAAAAATGGTTATTTTGCATGTTTTAGGCTTAGAGACTAAATTAAATAAAAGTAAAACTTTAGGGGCAATTTTGTAAAAAATGTCAAAATTACTAAATTGCATAAAACACATTTTTTTACTGACTAAATTAATAAATTGAATGAAATTATTAATTTAGATTAAGATCGGGTGGAAAATCAAAGAGAATGAGAAATTACCAATGCTCCTATACTTTGACATTTGTACAAAATAGCAAGGTAAGTTCGTATAAACTATACTAAGTATAATGTTGGCTAAATTGAATGTTATTATATGATTTTATTGAAAATTAATCAATATATATATGTTAATTATGCAATTTATCAAGTAAAGAAACGATGAAAATTCAACGACGTATGACGACTATCAAACCCTGTTTGATCCTTAGGAATATATAGGAGACAAATGACATATGATTAGGGGTTACCATGTTTCGGGTGCTGGTCCTGCATGTCCTAGCGGTGGTTGAGTTTTCGGCATGTGTTACGATTACTTGACAGCTTGTGTGAGTAGCATTGTGTAGCTACGTTTCGATCGACAGTTTGTGTGAGCAGACCAACTTATGGCTCGAGAAAGAGAATTTATATGATAAAAGAGAAAGAAATGATTTCAACCATATGTTAGTACACAATGTCTGAGATTTTCGTGTATCTGATATTACAATAAGTGGTTCAACAGGCATATAAAGGGAAGGAACGATAAGTGTTCCAATTGGCAATGTCATAAAAGTATAGAAAGGTATGAGTTGCTGATGATTAAAGTGTGTATAGCCATGTTCATGAGAAGTATGAATGCTTATATGCTATATTCATGAAAGTTATTTTACCATGCGGTGATTTATGCTAAATTATGTGTTTATTCACAAACTTGTGTATATGGTTAATGCTATATTTATGTCTTATGTGTTGTGCAAATGAAATGGTAAGTGTTCAATACGAATTAACATAGGTATGCATGAAACTCATTGAAATGGTGATATATGAAAAACATGATATGTTTTGAGATGTATGATAAATCCAATTGAATTGTGCTCAAGTATAATGGTTATCCATGTTAAATTCATATGAGTCATGCTCAAATGAACTAACATATGTTGTTGATGTGCTTAGGCTTATGCCAAGCTTGTGGATATGATTGATGTTTATGATTATGTTTGTACTAAACATATGTAACGAGTAAGAAAATGGGACAAAACGGTAAGTACATAATTGGGATGTATTATGATGTTATAAAAAGTTTAATGTGATAAACGAAGTATTTATATGTAAACAAATTGCATATGCTATGGATGAATATATCTAGATCATGGATAAATACATTAAGTCGAGAATTGATGATGTTGTTTGGGCTTATGATAAGCATTGAGTACAGAACGAAAAGTAACTAAATTAAAAGGTGTATAATCTTATTGAAAGGTTGATGATTATACATTATGTCCCATAAAATCCTATGATTTTATGAATGACAGATATATGTGATATTAATGAATTTACTCATTCGTGAGTCGATGATCATATGTATTTATGAATTATTGGCATTGGCATAGGTTTATGTCTATTCTAATAAGTTTACTATTGAAATGGAATTTTTATACTTAAAGTTTATACGAGCTTACTAAGCATACATTGCTTATGTAGTTGTTTTTCCTTTACTTTTTAGATTATCGGAAGCTAGATCAGGTTGTAAGCTCGTCGGAGAATTCACACTATCCAGTGATTATATCGGTAGATTTTGATGTCTTGGTTAAGCTTATAATGACATGTATAGGTGGACTTATAGTTGATGATTAGTTGAATGTTGTTGATGAGTTTGGCATGTATATGTTGTTTTGGGTGATATAACCTTGGTACATTTGGTGCCTTGTTGATATGTGTTAATTTGATAATGTGTTAAAGCATTTTTGAATGGCCAAAGGGATATATGATGAATTGACCTCAACATGGTCAAGATATGGTATACTTTGAGAAAGGTTTTAAACTAGATATGGCATGAATCTAATATGGTATGGTAATTATGTATCAATTATGTTATGTTTTGGCATGGA